>JAOEHX010046187.1:43721-65880 GCA_025448015.1 Bolborhynchus lineola | reverse complement strand
CCTCAGTCCTGCTGCTGCTCTTGGTCAGCCATGCAGACAAACACAACTCAGCACTCTCACCCAACTGCCCAATTCCTCTCTCTTATGAAGTTTTAGCCTCAATCTTTAATTCACATTGATGTGCTAACTCAACAACATGCTCACTAGAAAACATGAGAGGCAAATTCATTGATCTCAGCTCCTCTAGTTGTACTGGGCTGACCTCTCCAACTCGGAGCAATTTCAAGGCAAGTCTTGTCTTGAGGAAGGCAAATATCCAATACATGTGTAATCTTTTGGAAATGTAGCTACTAAAAAATCTAATAAGACTTGACCAAGAATGTGTGAAATGCAATTTTTCAAATGTTTATAACTTTGCCAAATGTGGGTGGATTTTTACAAGCGTAGTAAAAAAGCATATCCATGCTATAAATTTCAAATCCCTCCACTACACAGAGAAAACCTAGATGTTCAGAAAGAAAATGTACCCAGACTTTTAATGTCAGCAAATCAAGCTTACATTGCAAAGATATCCACTGAAAGTTTGTCAGTTTCATGCAAAGAGTAAACTAACAACTGAACAGTTTCAAGTATTAACACAAAAATAAGCTCCAACCCCACAGAGTAAGAAACTTTTGCAATATTTACCCATAAATCTTAAAATTCTCTATTCAAGTACTGCAGAAGAGTTCCCAATTTCATTTTTTTTTTTTTTTTACCCCAAAAGAAACAAATTACAATACATTTTAATGCCAAACATCAAACTTACCATCTACAGTACACCATCTGGAAGGTGAAAATTACACAGCTAGCTTTTAAGAAAGGCCTAGGTTTTTATCCTCCTTTTCACCTGTTGGTGCACATTATTGTGACATTATCAAGTTTTTTCCTTACCATCATGGGAATTAGCATCTTGTCACTTTTACATTACATCTGTTTTTTCCCAGTAAATATTTGTTTCGTAGAGCTAGCACTTTAATTAAGCAACAAATATTCGTAATAACTGAAACAAAACAAGGTGGTTTGCTTCACAGTATTCTATGAGGATGCTCTGATGGCCCACAAAGTATAACCTGAAGTCACTTATTTGCCCCCATAAAGTGGATGCTAAAATTTGGAAACTGAATGAAAACTGTAGTGCATATGAACTTCAATAAGGAAAGCGATTACAAAACAGTAAGGCCTTCAGGACAGACTGAATAGTTTAATGTTTCGCAATGCCTTGCTAGACACTGAACAAAGGGATTTAAAGTTATATGTGCCATGGATCACATGGGAATATGAGTTCAGAGTAACAAAGAAAATTGAAGACAGTGCAGCTGCTGCGTGGCATGGGTATCCGTGGCATCCAATAGCTTCACAAAAATAAACAGTAGCTAATACAAAAATTAAAGAAGAAATGGAAGAATTCATGGACATTTGATGAGACAGACAATACAGCCACGTTGGGGTATAACTTCAGCGTTTCATACTTGAAAGCAGCCACAAGTCCTACAGTTAGAGCAGTAATAGGTGTAAGTTTTCTACAAGTCCTCCAAGCTCTCCTTAGGACAACAGCAATCACAAAGGCTGTGCATCCTCCTTGTCTGAATAACACTATATGCAACTACCATGCCACCATTTCTCTAAATTGCCCTTGTTGTAAAAGCTATTGATACTTACTGATGAATCATACTGAAGGTCACCATCTGGAGAGGCAACAGGCTCTAGAAGAGCGCAACTATTCAGATCATCAGGACTTGTGGATGTACAAGTGACAGATCAACAAAGACTTTGCTAATTAGCGGCCCTGTTAAATAACAACAAGCAAGTCCATCTCTCTAGCATAAATGGTGCTGTGTGGCACAATCCCTGGATCCAAAGAATAAGTCTAAGTATGCTAACATTCTGTTATCATTTGAGTAATACTGCAGCCACACTGATGGCATTAAAGGTCAAAGAGGCCCACTGTAAGTCTGACTGATTATCTTGTTGGTTTTATAAGTCAGTAATCCCAATGACTTATACTTTCCCATTAATTTTAAGATATTTTTACTGAGCAAACTGATTGCACAGATGTAAAGCAAGCCTGTAATTTAGCAAGCAACAGGCACCCTTCCTGAGCATTGTCCCTCACTCATGTTCTTCAATAATCACTCAGTTTCTCATATATGCAGCTCCAATGACTGTTAGCCAAGCCCATAGACCATCTGACTGCAATTATCTCCTAGCTACCAAGAGCATAAGTTGTATCTTGGTCATTACTGTATTTCCAACAGCCCTTCTGGGTTAAATCCTTTTTCTTGCAAAATATAGAGTTTATTTAAAACTCATGGAATACATTTATCTGATCTTCAGTACTGTCCAAGTAAAAGAAACAGATCTTAAATGCTACTGCTAAAAGAACATGCGAGATGTATGGAAATAAGCTGGACAAGCTCTGACCCCTGCAGGATAGCATTAAGTTAAAGATACGCCAAATTTAGAGAGATCAGTGAGAATTATTGTTAGTAAACCACTGAAAAGGTTCAGTTGAGCTTTGATGGGAAAACATTTATTATAATCACAGTGAAAACTGGAGGCATTGACGCCAAGGTTCATAAGCATAACAGCAGCAGCTAGCTAGGGAGCAATTAGTTAAATAGGGGTAAATCCAGGGCAAATGTTCTCTCTAGTTCTGTCTTTTGTACAGTGTTGTACAATAACAATTTTAATGCACAAATCAAACCTCTTGGTTTATGAATTAGAGTCCTATCTTTGCCAGTTTTTCACTCCATGTGCTGCTGATCTTATGTTCACCACTACTAATCGCAGTCTGCACCAGAGGAGATCTGGCTGCATTCCTAGTACACTGTACCAATAAATATTAACTCCTCTAACTCCCACAAAATAACTCTGCATGGAATTCTTATATATTAATATGTTTATGACTAGAATTTATGAGAAATTAGGCTTTGTTCTATAAAGTCCTCATATCAGACTAGAAAAAATAAGATTAAGTAGCATTCTGCCAGTTAGAGCAACTAGTTAGATTAATTTCAAGTGAACTCTTGACATAAATTTTTTGGGCAAGAGTTACAAGATTACTGTGATGAGCAGACATTTTCTGGTTTTGACATATCATAGAACATTTTGGTTTGGAAAGGACCTTAACAATTATCTATTTCCAACTCCCCTGCAATGCAGCAAGGATATCTTCAACTACATCAGATTGCTCAGAACTACATACAACCTGACCTTGGATGCTTCCAGGGATGGGCATCTGCCACCTCTTGGGGCAACCAGTTCCAGTGTTTCACCACACTCATTGTAAAAAAAATTCATCTTATATCTAGTCTCAATTGAACCACTTTTAACTTAAAAACATCACCCCATGCCCTATCACAGCAGGCCTTGCTGAATTTTGTCCCTACCTTTCTTACAAGCCCCCTTTATGTACTGAAAGGCTGCAGTAAGGTCTCCCAGAGCCTCCTCTTCTACAGACTGAACAAGCCCAACTCTCTCAGCCTGTCTCCATAGGAGAAGTGCTTCAGCCTCCTGTCAGCTTTGTAACTTCCTTACGAATTGCTCCAACGGTCCCACGTTCTTTTTATGTTAGGAGTCCCAGACCTGGACATAGTACTTCAGGTGGGGTCTCACAACAGCAGAGTGGGAGAATCACCTCCCCTCATCTACAGTTGGTTTCTGCCAAGTCGTGTTGAGCTTCTTGTCAACCAACACCTGCCAATCTTTCTCTTCAGGGCTATTTTTAATCCCTTCATCCCCCAGCCTGTATAGTACCAGGGGTCACTCCAATCCACAAGCGGAACCTTGTTGCACTTCATGAAGTTTGCACAATTCCACCTCTCCAGCCTGTCAAAGTCCCTCTGGATGGCATCCCTACCCTCCAGCATATTGAACATTATCCATATTGCTACAAGGACATTAAACCACAGCAGTCCCAACATCAATCCCTGAGGAACACCGCTCAATATGATTATCTCTAAGTACAAAACTACACTATTTGATAACAAAATAGGCAAACCTAACCTTTACCTAACAAGATGCAACAAGATGACCTTTTCTTCCAGTAACAGGTTTTTTGTAGGCTAATTTCCCTAAGAGCACTTCTACACAAGCTGTGATTTGAAATAAATCTTCTGCCTGACCTAAAATAAGAAAAAAATCAAATAATTGAAAAAAACTGCAATGCCTTTTAATGACAGTCTCAACTGCGCAAAGCAGAAAGTTTCATCTGATAAATCAAATGCCAGTCAAGACTACAAGAGCAGCAACTGCTGCTTTGTAAGGAGATAAAGACATCGGGATCATAAATGCATGGGAATTTTATTGATCAAACCCTTCCAAGAAAACCACAATTATCTATATAACACATAGTCATCCATCAGAAAGAGGCTGTTTGGCCAATTTCTTACCCCTATTCTCTAGCTAAACTACTTGGAGTAAGATATACAATAGCTATCCAGATCAGGTAATAATAAACAGCAAGCTATTAAAAAAACAAACCAAAACACACCAAAAAAAACCAAACCCAAATCAAAGATTTATATGGATTAAAGTGTAGTCACAATTATGGCATTTAACAGTACCTTTAGACAGCAGTTGATAATTCCAGGCAACTGTGCCCTGGAAAAGCAGAATTTAATAGCACAGTTAATTTTTTTTCAAACTAGCACAATGTCAGATTCACACAAGACCTCAAAAAGGGTAAAAATACTGTGAGTTGTATTCGAAAGTGAAAAAAAAGCCATTCACTTCCTGTGAAATATTTCAACAACTTGACTTTATTTTAGCAGGAAAAGATGACATCAGTCTCTAGAAACCTAAAATTCAGCTATCTAAATCAAAGCTGGTCACTCCAGGTTCACCTTCTCATCAACGGACAGAATCAGGCACTTCTAAAAGGTTATCTATCAGATGTGCCTTTATTTCTTAGTTTAGCATGTTCAGAAGATGAGGTTGAGAAGACAAACAGGTTGAACACCTAATTCAGTCAGTACAAATAGAGAGCCACCTTTAATAGTTTTCTTTGGAAAGTTATAGGTATTCTCTCCTGTACTCAGGTTTCATAGATGCATACCTGCTCTAAAACCAGACACTCTACGGTGTCCTTTTGAGAAAGTCCTGGAGATCATAATTTTGTTTAAATGATAGCTAGTTGCCCCAACAGTATCTCAGAGAATGACATGGGCAAATGTTACAGGTAGCTTCCAATGTAATAAGCCCCCTATTTTAAGGGATGCAAATCCCTCTTTTACAGGCATTCCCTAAATGCTGTGGTGTAGAAAAGTCTGGTCAAGGAGCTCCCTCAGCTGCAAGTGCATACTTTGTGACCTTCTGGACCAAGAAAGCAGCAAGCTTAGGCTTGAGTCTGTGACCATCGGCATAGGATACTTGGATGAAAATGGGAAGGCTGGGTTTGCAGTCCCCTCAAGGACTGTTTGATGCCCCAGTAATTAAAAATCAGAAGTAAGAAATACAAGATTATAAGACTCTCCAGTCAAAGGTGAACAACGTATACTCTAACCTAACTGCTCTTTTTCCAAATCACTTTAATTTTTCCACATGTCTATGACAAATGAATCCCATCAAACAAGATACAGTAGGAGTATACCTCCACCTTTCCCCCTCAACTCACTATAGTCAGGTATCTTCTCCACCTGAAACATGAGTACTGGAGTGTTCCAACCCCTGAATTTCTATATGAAAAGAAGAGGCAAGAGGATCATCTACTCCTTCAGTTCTGTTTTAAAACAAAGTGGTAGTCTCCATGTACCCTTCAGTGGAACCCAGTCCAGCGGAGATCTCCAAGAAGCTACATTGAACAAAGGCTGTCAGACAGCGAGTTACTCAGCACTCATGACCAGTCCTAATGAAAAGTTGAGATATCTCTCCAACAAAAAGCCTGTAGAATAAGATCTTTGCAGTTACATTTCTATAACTGTTACATTCCTTTATAAGTATCTTTACATATTACTCCTGTAGCCATTTCATTCCATTGCTCTGGAATGGTTTTATTTGTAGTCTCATTAACTGTTGGCTGCACCCTTTACATAGAATCTGACAGAGATTGTATGTAAATGAGAAACCATTTCAGTTACTATCTAGAACAGAACTTCACATGCATCTGAACTGGCTTTTTAATATGATATTCTACTGTTCAAAAGACAATTTAAAAAATAAGAGAATATTTCCTGCTTACATGAAGTAAAATTGTGTATCGCTATGGCTTAACAGATGTGGCAAACAGGCACTGTACCACAGCATTCCTATGGAACAAAAGTTACAATAGAATTATAGCATCTTCTAGAAAAAGGCCTGTTCTTACTGAAGGCAACTGTAGACTGTTCTTCACCAAAACAGATCCCAACAGACATGGAACAGCCTTGCAAAATTTGTGTCGGAGAGTAAAGTTCAGGACACAGTTGTGAAGACACCAGGATCACAGGTATCTCAATACTTCCCAGCACCTCAAACACCAAATGAGCACAGGGCTTCAGTGTTACATACAAATGTCAGGTCCAGAGCCTGTCACCTCCAGAAATCTTTACTGACTCAGGATTAAAAAAGTGTTTCTTTCCTTAGTTCATAGATTTTAGTAGTCATCGACCTACAGAGAGGTTTCATGTGAAGAAAGCCTCCCAGGGCCAGGGCACAGAGGTTTTACAATTCCATTTAGAACTCAAACCAAATTAACACTCAGAGTTTGCACCCTTCCCTCTACTTCCCTGTGCCGCACCTGTGTATACTCGCTCAGAGTATCAGCAGTTGACATAGGTTTAGGACTTGCCAGGCACGTATCATATCATCTTCAGTAAGAGGAAATAATGCAGCCTACCTTATATTTTCATGCACCAGCAGCTTTCAGTACCTTTTAGATCTGAATTTGTCTAGCACGAAGTTTTTGGTATCAACAATTACAACATGTGCAGAGTCTGCCACAAGCCTTTGCAACAACATGAAACTAAACATCAGGTCTCTGGAATATTATGAAAATAAATTTTAACAGAACAAAGCAAAACAGACATCTAAAAACAGGTAAATAATTCAATTCACATGCTTCCATCTTCCCTTGTTTGCTTCAATCATAATGATTACATTTTAACCTTTTGAAGGCTCAGTGATAGCGCCAGTTTTCCTACCCTGTCAGTTTAGGATTTGGTCCAAAGGCAGCTTCAAGGAGACTTTCCAAGTGCATTGGAGCGTCTGCCTCAGGGAAACAGCTTTTCTTCTTCACAGTTTCCTAAATAATCCAATTATTGATCATGAAAATTCTCTTCTTAACAAAGTACCATAATACTTGTAAGATGAAACGTATGTATCTCAATCCTTCACGAAATGCAGACTGACAGAATAACATCAATTCTGATTCACAGCTTCCAGTTTTGCATGTTACTGTTGGATAGGAAAAAGAGCCAGAATTGAAAGCAATAGCAGAAATCAAGGGAAGTAGTACTCCAAACCAAACTAAAACAAAACAACCTAACAGAACAGTGGCTCAAGAAATCTGTTCAACCAGCATGAGCAGAAACAACCTTGGAGAGCTGACAGGCTGCAAAGCAGACTGCCAGCACTGTGTTTTGACTTGACAGAAGATAGGAATGAGAATTATGATATTACAGTCTTCCTGCAAATACTGTGAGCAAGGGTAAGTGACTTTAAAACAGACTTTAGTGAGTTTCAAGGTGTAGTCAAGTCAGCCAATGAGGCAAGGATATGTTCAATGTATTTTGAAGTCTCAATCCTCCAGAAGTCATTTTATTTCACTTTTAAAAGGCATGAAGAAATCGTTCCCCAGATACTCACAGAAATGTTGGCTTCTCTAAAAGCTGATGGGTGTCTTCATGTCAGTCTGGCAGCTTAGCAATTTATTCCAGAATTCCAGTGATAAAGAACTCCATTTCACCCTCTCTATTCCATTTCCTAAGCCATGCTTTGCTTTCTTTTGCTCTCTGATTAGTCAAAGTGCACAATCTTTAAAATTAGAAAAATCACCTGACATTTTAGTCAATCATGACAGTGATATAAAGCAGTTGGAATTAAGCTGGTGTAGCATGCACACATCCTCTTAATAACACACTCTTAACAACTCAGGTCCTCATTTAAATGTCATGTTAATGAACAAAAGTAAAAAATTCATTCTGTCCACTGAATCAACTCACATACCTAAAACAGCTGTGACAGTACAGAGGCTACCATGTTACTGCTGTTTGAATCAGTTTGTATTGTTGTTTCAATCAGGCAAGTACAATGCTTTCAAAGCATGTTTATTCAAAGTACACGCATGGTAAGTATGTGCAATGGGGGAGGAGTATGGAGAAAGTATGGGGCACACCATGCTTCCAAATGAAGCTTTATGACAGCAGAAGTTACACCTTCATGATCCATAGGCTCTTATCTCACAGTGACTCTAAAGCCAAAGCCTTTGATCCTAAGTCTGCCCCCAGTTTGTCCTTCAAACCACAAGCACATGTCTTCATGCTCAGACAACTGCTTTAATTGCAGCAGAACTACCCAGCCTGACATATCTTCTTCACCTTGAAGACATTTGCCTCCATCCCATATGGTCTAGAATATTCACACATTCAGATACAAACTGACCTTTTTAATCAGGATATACTATACTTATGCCAAAAACATCAAGTAAAAGCTGGTATAAGCCACCTCATAGTAGTGTTTAAGTATTTCTACACCCAACACAGGATTATTTCCAGAAGTCAGACAAATTTGTTACTTTCCTAGAATGCTTTGGTTTTGTACATGGAGAATGAAGTTTAAAAAGGGAGGGAAAAAAAACACAAAGAACACTGGAGAGAAACTGATGTTAATAACAATTCCCATAAGTCCTTAAATTCATACAGAGTGTGTGACAATAATATGTTACAAAGCTAGTTTAAGCACATAAACTTACGCTACCCTTATCACCCTTCCGTGAAATACTTGCATCCAAGTTAAAGCTGCAGGACCCAGTGTTTTCACAGAAGAATCAAATGCTATTTGGCAATATTCCCTCCCCCAAGGTAAACAAGTAACAGAAGTTCAGTGAACACATTATTGAGGCCTCTCAAATAACACCACATCATCCATGAAACAGGCAACACAGAAAGCAAATTAAGATACAATGTAACCACAGAGAGAGAGATAATAAAAGCAACAACAGATAATGCTCTTTCTACTGATTGCCAAAGGGGATAAAGCAGAAGTCAGATGGGAATCCTTTGCCAGACCCAAATATTAAGACTTTTAAAAGTAACAGTAATGCCTCAGGAGGGAAATAATTCTTACATATGCATATTTCAGAGAAAAAGAAAAAAGCAAGAGAGACAAAATGAGCTCAGAAAACAAAATACCAGTAACTTTGAAACTGCTTCTCAATGGACACAGCATACTAATCCTAGTAGCAGTATCACAGCTGGTATATCAAAATGCTGACAAGGGAACACAGCTCCAAATCTGTATTGTAGAAAACATCTATCTGAGCACTGTGCACATACAATACAATTGTGAACCTCATGACCTCAGAGGGAAGTCTGTGGCCAACTTAAAAAGAATGAAAAAAAGCTGGTTTTCCATTCTTACCCTGTCTGGCAAAGTAAATGCTACAGATATAAAGAAAAGTTCTACGAGATGCAAGAGAACCACCTGGCTTCACAACAGGCTTTTAAGGAATCCACACCAGAAAGCAGCTTCTCATTAACTCACTTGAAGAGTGCAAGTATTTCTTTAAGATAATAATGCATGAAATTCAACATAGAGACCTAAGTATCATTTATGTTATTAAAGTATATCTATGGAAGACAGCTGCACCACTTTATGCAGGATAGGGCAGCTCCATACACGAAAGCAAGTCCAACCAAGAAAAGTAACAATTTAAGACTCAAGACAGTGTATGGCAAGTATAAATCATATCAGTATCTAGATTGTTTTGAGTAACGATATAGTACCAAGAGTTATTTGATAATACAATCTGTAAATGCTTTCTATGCTATTAGGGTCAACTACCAATCCATCTTAGAGATTGCCTTTGAGAATGCATTACTGATTTGATGAGTCTATCTGGTTTCATCACAGATAATGAAGGAATTTTAAATGGGAACTTTATTGACCCAATTACTAATAAAAGTCTTAGTGCTTCAAATGTACATGGTACTTCATAAACAACATTAGTGCCACTCAAATGATACCAAAAGAGATAAATACATTTAGAAGACTTTGTTAAAGTTGAATTATTTGTTAGATCTGTAGCAGTGTTTGCACAGAAGATGCAGTCAACCTTTCCCAGTTATTAGATCACTGCTTCAGCACAAGGACATGCAACAACTGCAAAGCCTCTATCAGCCATTTTCTGTTGAATACATGCAGTCTATTTCCTTAACATTTTTATAATCTTTCTATTGTGGGGAAAAAAAGTTTGAAGAACTTACTTGAGCTGATTTGTGAGCAGAATAACCTAATTACTTCCATAGCATAAATTCCATTCCTATTTAAAGCATTGTTTGCATTTTTCTTTTCCAGGTCTTTATTTTAAGTATTGTGAACAAGTTTGTTATTCCTAAATGACTGCAGTAAATTCAGTTTGACATATTCCACAGAAGCCTTGTATTTACCCTTAAAGTTTTATTTGCTGTAATGTTATACGCACTACACAATAGCGTTGTTTGTCATCTAGCAGAACTTAAAACAAGTAAGATGATGTTATATTGCCACTAAGGAACACCATTATTTAGCTTTGTGCTATTACAAAAACATACAATACACATATTCAGTGAATACAACCAAAAAAGCCAAATCAACCAACAAGATGAATTACACTGAGATAAAATAAATAGAAATGATAACCCAGCATGTTCTATATGGAAGTAAAAAATAAAACAAATATAGAGAGTTTGAACTGGTTACCAAAGTTCTCAGATTCACAGGAAAGTTTTGCAGTCATCCCTAAAACACACAATGAAATGCTCATGGTATTATTCCAGTTCATAGAATGAACCTTACTTGTCTCTGGGGAAATATGTTTCTAGAGTAGAATAGTTTCATTTAAAATCAGTATTTCAGAGTCAACAACTAGACTATATTACACTCATACATAAATGCCAAGATGTAAAGCAGCTTTGCACTTCCTTGAAAATTTTAAATTGGTACTTTCTGGCTTATAAACTATCCACAATAGAAATATCCCACTTCAGTGATCAGACATTCAATTTTGGTGTGTCACCTGCATGTTATTTCATATTATATACAGCAGTAATTCCTGGAAGCGATTTAATTCCTGGGAGTGGGTAGTTTTGGATTAGGAAGGAGACTTAGAAGTTTATTTGATTCAAGGACTGCAGAGACAGCACAGGAAACAGATGAATTCAAGGAAGAAGACTGGGAATTGGTTAATCTTTGCCTCCTTCATAGCAGCTTTCAAAGGAAGTCTCCTCAGGTCCTATGTTATGAGACTTGCAGCATGCAACAGCTTGATCACAGAACATTCCTGCCACCTACTGAAAATATAACTTCCTGGAAGTGCTTTGTGTAAAATAAGTATGTGCTACATATCAAAACATGATCTAATAACTAAAGTAATCAGTAACTGCCTTTCTGGTAACAGGGACATTGATTTCAGGATACTGGTCGCAGCACCAGAACACATTTGCAGAAACCTCACTGCTGATTCTTTGTCTAATTCTAGTGGATAAATATTGAGAAAATTAGAACACATAAATTCTAATCATTGCAATTGGAAGGTAAAATAGCTATTTGCAGATAACTGCATAAATATGTGCTTTATATAGATGTAACCCTTAAGTTAAAAGTCTCAAGGCAGACCTGCCATACTGCCCCACAGCAGCAGTCTGCTGTTGGTGAGAAAACTGAGCACTAAGGAAACCTGACATCGAGTATAATCTCAGCCCCTAACCACATTCTTCACTTCCAACAGTACTCACAAAACCCCACAGAATTTCAAGATAATTCTACTTAGATATGATGAGACAGTCAGAAATACTATTGCTTTATTAATATTTAACAAGTTATAACTTTTCATATGCATACTTATTCAATTAACAACTTAATGAAACTTATTTACAGTCTTTAAATAAGCTTCTCCAAATGCAGTTGAATTTTATTTTTATATTCTCAAGTTACTGAAGGAACGTACTGATCTATAGAGAAAGGCAAATTTCATCATTTTAAAATATCTATTTAAGTAGTTTGTATCCCTGACTTTTAACTCTAGTTGCAATTTAAAGACCTTACCAAACACTGCATATCAAAAGATGGAGAATACAGAAGCAGCAAAACAGTAACAAGAGATGCAATTGTGGCTTGATAAACACTAAACTCTCCAACTGTGGCAACACAAATTTTCAAACATTTATTTATAATTATGCTGTGTTCTACTGAAACTGTTCTGAAGTAAGCAAATGCAGTGGATTAAACTGACACATGATATTTAGGGATGCTGAAGTTTATACTACTCTTCAAGTGCTGATGTACTGTGGGAAGAGAAGAAACAGTAATTCATACTGTACGTTTCTCAGCCAAGAAGTATTATACATTCAACAAGGACAGCAATAATTCATAAGATGTATCCAAGAACGCACTCTGTTCATACTCCATTCTTTATGAGATGTCACATAACAACAGATTTAAGAGTGAACAGGTACTTTACTGAAGAGGCTTTCATTATTTGTTGCATAATAGTGTTCTTAGCCTCAGGAAGATCAGGGAACTTTTCAGTATGAGACTTTCTTACAAGGCAAGAACGGTTTCCTGCCCTGAAAAAACTATTAGTCCAATTGAGCAAAACCAGATAAGAACATTTCAGAACAGTGAACAAAGGATAAATTTCCACATTCCTTAAGCACAAGTTTGTTACCACACATCACACACAACAACCATGAAAAATGGGACTGGTTTCTCGGAGTCTACTATATACCATAATAACAGAAATGGTTTTGCCATCTGCAAACTAAAATTGCACATAGGTAAAAATACAATGCCTTGAAGAAAGACAAAGGGGGAATAAAAAACAGAGGCACTAAGTCTCAACAAAAATGGAATTACTACAACCTAGACTTATTTCAGGAACCCAATTCCCCTGTCATTGACTTCAAGTCAGACAAATACTTTTCCATTCATAGCTCTAGCATGGAGAGATGGGTGCATGCACAAGAGGGAGTCTGTGCAGAGTAAGTCAATCTGTCGGGCAGTATCAACGCATGCATGTAAGAATTCATGGGCTTTTCATGATCAGGGTCATATAACACAGACTACATTTCAGCTCCTTGAGTGGCTCAAAAGTGCCTTGAGCTGTTAACTAGATGTAGTTTTCTAGCCCATCCTTCAACCACAAAAGCCTCCATCAAATCTCTACAACAGGTTAAAAAGTCTATTGTTAAAAAGTGAGAAATAGCAACCTAAAAAAAAAGTAAAAAGTCTAAGAAGATATCATGCTTAGTTCTCTGAAGTGCTTTTAATTATAGCCCAGTTCTTGAAATACAGGCTGAACACAGGGAAAACCATCTTAAACTAATGACATATTTTTTCTTTGGAAACCAAATTTTGCACAGTGACTATTATTCCAATATACTGCAATATTACAGATTTTTTGATCACATTTGTATTCAAGTTGATGGCAGCACTTACAAGTGCAGTAACAAAAGGTACTCATGCCTTCTGCTGCCTCCGCACCACAGACCTGATGAGACACCAAAGTCGTAATGAATGTTCTTCTGACACCAAAAGCACCTCCAAGACATGCAGACTCTATTTGACTAATAACTGAATTTAGTTACTGGAAGAGTGGCAGTGACCTCTCTGCTTCTTCTTCATGTCTTATATCACACACAGCAACTCAACAGGGAGAAGAGGATTGCCCTGGCTGTGACACATCAAGGGAATCACAGTGAGGATCAGGACCTGCAGGATAGCTTCCTGCTGAACTATCCAGTAAAGAAGAGTCTGACAGTTACAAGCCAATAGGATACGCATTATAATCTCATATAAATAATTAAAAAGCAGCTCGTAGCAGGTCTGGATAAAAAAATAGAGGTAGAAACCCCCCAAACCAGAATTTTTCTGAAGTATAGTATTCCTGAATGAAAGCTAATTAAAAACCATTTAACCTATAAATCAAAGCTATGATCCCTCAGCTACAATCAGAGATTTACTTAATTCCATGACTAGTCTCTACAAACAGTTTCCAGAATGAGAGATAAAGTGAAGAAGAATTCAAGGCACTGCCTCTCTACACAGAGCTCAGCTTCAGTCAAGCCTGTAACATTAATACACACATCTGCAGATCAAAACTTCCCACTAGTTTTATTATTAGGGAAGAATTGTCTGCCTCTGCTTAAAAGGAAGAAAAAAAAAAAAAAAAAGGAATGATTACAGCACATATGCCTCAATACTGATTTTGTACACGTCGTTAAAAACAGAAGCTGAATTTACTTGCAAGTCTCCCTTAACATAATTAAACTTAGATGCATTCATAATCCAACTAGGAACAACTGATTTATGACCTATTCAAGACTTAATTTTCTCTTGATGTAGACTGCATATGCCTCCAAAACAAGTCCCTTGACAACCATATAAAAAGAACGAAACTTACTCCTCATGAGGAACAGTAACACAGAAGAGGATATTACCTTTTTGGCTAAACTTCAATATGTTTCTGGGGTTCTTTTATTTCAATATTTATATTATTTTTAATCCAACAGCAAAGACAGCTTTTATTACTTTACCCATTCCAATTAATACTTCATTAAACAGAGCACTGCTCAGACACCCTTGGCAAACTTTTATATGCATTTCATCAAATATATATGCGTAAGTACTTGAGCACTGGATTGGAGCAACATGAACATAATTGCACTGTACTAAGTGCAGCAATCTCATCTAGCAATAGACTACAGCAAATTTTTTTTTCAACTTGCATGAAATTAGATACTTTGCCTCCTGGGACCAGCTATGCATCAACTGTCCGCCTCCACCCAAAACCACAAGTTGATCAATTCTACACCCTACAGCCCCATGTTCTTCCTAGAGCTCCACTGCTCACAAATGACCTGCACCACTACTAACCCCACAAGAACCCACTCTGTAGGCTTTGCTGTTTCACAGACACCCACACACATATCTTTCCCTACCTGAATCAGGATACTCCACCTTTACCTGGCAAGTCTCAAGAGAACTTTATCTCCCCCAACTTCAACAAAAGGGAAGAGAGATGGAAGGTTAGAAAGATTAGACCATAATGAAGCTGACAAAGGAATTAGCTGTTTAGCTAACTCCACTAACACAGGGTTGAGTAATTAAGTAAGTACCTACACCTTTGTGCATACTGACTGAGAAGGAAGCCAGCAGCTGGCATCCTGATGAGCCTCCCTCCCACAAAGTATGATAGTAGAAAGGCCAACCATGAGCCAGGGTGTTGCTTTACACCCCAGTTAAGGTGTTAATGAAGGCAGGCTGCAAGCTCTATCAATTTATTACCCCACGTTTGCTTTCAACCATCTTCTGACCTTCCTATATGCCAAGTTCAGAAGGCCAGCTTACAAATTACATTACCATTTGCAAAAATCTTTCTGTATTAAAGGGAAATCCAAGGGGAGATTTCAATCCAGGTAGGGATGTGAGCCTATAAAGTTGACCTGAAATTGTAGACAGTGAACCACTGCCTGCTCTTCATAAAAACCTGAATTCATTTGGTACTTCCCCAGTTAGCCTGAAAATTCTTGGCATGCTTAATCACCCAAGTATGTGATGATTTTATGATACTGGCATTCCTATAGCTTCAAATTGTTACAACATTTTATGCTGCCAGATATTCCCTGAATGGCCACTCCTGGACTATCCTGAGCACTCTGTGAGCAGCAGCTACCCCAAGTAGCTAGAGGTGAGTAACACAGCCCTAAGGGAAAGCACACAGGAGGAAGTCTGGCTTTAGCCTACTACTTAAAGCATGCAGCACCAGCGAAAAGGGGGAGATCCAGGCTTTGTTTCTTGTTCTTTATACAACGCCAATATAATGCAAAACACACAAAAGCTCCAGGGAGCAATGACTGTAACTTTAATTCATAGAGAAGTGCAGGGCTCTGCATAGTGATTTTTCGATTACTGACAATTAGCTGGCTTTTCCTTGTACCTTTTCACAGGTTCCTTAAAAGTCTACAGGCCCCCATGGTTTGAAAAGCACCCTTATTAAAATGCACAAGGTGGCTGCTGACACACTACTACCCAGTGTTGAAAAGGTTCTGGGCAGACTGGATGCCAAGTGCGTTTCTCTAACATTTGCTATTGTTTCCCCCTATTTTCAGTGAAGGTGGTTGGCACATAATCTGATTAAGTCTCTCAAGGTGCTGAAAAACCTCATGCAGTCAAAGGAGAGTAATGAGTATTTAAATGAGGCAGGCTGGATTCTGCAGATCTTCAGAAGTGCCTCTTTTGAATGCGATGGGGAAAAACAGAAGTATGGTAGGCAGACAGAAGCGCTCACTGTCGGACTGGGCATTTATGCTCTTTGTGAAGGAGCTGGTTACTTAGAATAGCAGACTAGATTCTGAATTACATTAGGGAATTCACAGGTTCATCAATGACTCATTTAAAAGAATGAAACTTCAAAATGGAAATACAGTGCAATTACTCTGAATTATTTCTTAGGCAAAAATCAAAATGTAAAAAATCTGACTTACAAAGTGATTTACTGTAATAAAAAAACAGTATTCACATCAGAACTGTCAGGCTTTTTTGGCAAGTGAGGTACCCTCAGATGAAATCATTATACAGGAAAATCAAATCATTGTATCTGCTAACTGATGAAAACCATTCAAACATTGCATAAATTAATCATTACTTCAGTGCTAAAAGTGGCGCTTTTTTATGCATCACAAGAACAGGGTTTTTCTGATTAATTGTCAGAGGTGACACAAAACATTTCCTGCCTGAGATGATCTGGAAAAAACTGAAAGTCACTTAATCAAGACCTTTATATTAATGAAACAGGAAAAGGTATGTATATGACAAACAGAAATATCCTTCTGGCCTAGGGAAAAACAATGTCCAAAGGACAAGTTAGATGCTGTGATGCCTGGGGTTAAAAAGGACTTTCTCCTCTAAGGCCTCCAGTTCTGTAACTTGCGTACAGAGTGACAGTAACACGTTTGTTAACCGTTTGGAAGTGGTTGTTGCAAGATGTTAAACGAGATGAATAGCTGAGACGATGCACTGTGGCAGCAGTTGCAGATTTTGCAGGGTGAGCGCCAGGCAGCTTCAGCCTGTCCTGCCCCCAAAATGCTAAACAGGAGGGAGGTCTGGCTACTGAAAGGTTACACGTACATGTGCGTGAACAGAGAGAGGAGCATGAAGAGAAGGTATGTGGTACGTGATCAGTGGAAAACCATTACAGTAATGATAAAGAAATCAGCTGCTTTTATCAGCTATCCAGATTCTGCCCAGTGCTTGGATAGTTTGCCACTACTGATGGCCTCATTTACTTCAGGCATTCTAGGTCGGACCCAGCTGAGAATGGAGCAGAAGAGGGAAAGATGCTCCAGTGGCCCTGCAGGGGACAGCATGCCGTGTACCAGTATGAGAATGGGAACCAGTATAAGGCAGAGAAAGCAAAGCTCCCCTTAAGCCTGACCTTGCTGGCAGCATGGACCAGGTGGGTGGATGAGTCAGACTGACAGGGAGCTTTGTGTAAGCTGAAAGTAGCAGCTTTCCATCTGCTGGTAGTGCTTTCACGTTGACAAGTTTTCTAGGTACCTTGTGGAAGATAATGCACTCAGGAGTCTGTGGGCTACAAAATCAATTTTACAAGCACACACAAAAAAGCAATCACTTTATAATTGAGTATTCCTGTTCCTCCACTCCCCTTAATTTAAGGCTTTGTGCATATTTTGGTTCTCTGGGCAGAGTTGTTTAGTTTCCCTCTGCAGCCAGTTCCTTCAGCTGTTCACCAGACTCCCTGAGGTTCACATCCAACCAGCCTGCCCCAATGTCTGCTCTGTCACAGAGACTGAGTTGGTTAAATACAGTGACAAAACCTCAACTGAGAGCAGCCTCTACAGTGCTGATACATGGATGCAGATGTATGGGGGGTGGCCACACAGCAGGTCATCACATGCAGTCCATCACATGCCATGGTTACACCTCTGCAGTTCCCCATAGCACATTACATCAAGCCTTGCAGCCATCTTTAGAGCCCGTACCTGGTAAACTCTATGGCAATGGTACCATTCGCAGCAATGAGTGAATGATCAAACCATGCACAGCCAGAAAGATGAGGAAGGAAAACCTTGAAAAGAAACAGGAAAATTGGGCCATGGGTATTAGCAGGTGGTGTAATTTATTCTCCTAACTCTTCCTTTTAAAACTGATTAGATTTACAACCAATGGTGTTCCTTTAATCCAAATTGGCCAAACAGACCACCAGCTGTGGGAAATGAACTTACAATTAGAAAATATCTAAAATATTTATAATGCTGTTTTTGTATTTAAGGACAAACAAAATAATACAAATAAAATGTAAACAGTACATGAATTCATTAACATAAAATATCCAGCTTTTGCCATATTCTGCATTAAAATAAGGGTAGTGTGTGTTTTTCTCTCTAAAATTTATAAAACACCATTTCCCTATCATTCAGTAGTATGAATTTACTGACAGAAGCTACTAAGTAATGACAGCATTTTATTCAAGTGTGAGCCAGACCAGAAAGCACTAAAGAAGACAGGAACCGTGGTCCAGGCTGCTTTTCTCAGTTCCTAGCAGCTGCCCTTCTACAAGTTTCTGCTGAACTGCCCCCTGCCTGTGCTGAGAGCCCAGCTCATCAGGGGATGCTCTTCCCCCTCCACTGCACTGGGCATACTGATGTTCTCCATAAAACCTCTTCAAGGATGCTCTTCAGCACTGGATTCAGGCAGTGTGAGAGATTTTCCAAATCACAGAGCATCACAGTCTCTGCTAGGGGTCACAAGTCTGGAAATGGGCATGGAAATGATTTCACTAGCTGAGATAATAACCTGTTAGCCTCTGATCTATGCAAGAGAACCCTCTCCTGGGATAAAGATGACTTTGGACTGAACTCCTTCCTTTGCCTGAGGTGGCTAAGAGCCACAACTGCCAAGACAGTGTGTGAACTGGCAGGCTGCAGGTCAGCCTAGGTGCAGGAATATCCTTGTAACGGTGAAACAGGCAACTAAGCATTGTGGAGACAGAGGAAGCTACTTAAGTAGTTGGAGAAATCCCCCAGAAGGGGTAGACTTGATCTATGGCACCTGATCAGGGTAGTTTCTGTATTTTAACTATCTGCAAAATGTCAATGCGTGCACAGCTCACCAATGGATGCTGGGGAACCAGGCTGCAGCATCAGGCTCTGTTTTGCTCCCCCAGTTCAGCCCTGCTCCTGCAGTAATGTTTGCTGGGCTGAGCAGAACAAGCACTGGGTTGGGCACCCACCTGCACCAGCCTGCATGTGGTGGTGGTTGAGCTTCTCACCTTGGAGACACGTATGTAAGCAAAGGGTGCAAATGGCAGCTCTCTTATGTCCTGGGGTTTTCAACCATTTACGGTAGCTTATAAAAGGTAGGTACTACCATGCTACTCCTATTCCCTTACAATGACAGCAGTAGGTTCTGCTCAATTGTGCCACAAAGGAATCTGTAAGTGGTGAGACTCCAAACTCTGCCCTCTCCATGGATGGAGGCATCCCACTGCTGCATTGAATGACAGAGATTAGCTCTTGCCACAGGGTAAGAGTTCAGCTAGCAGCTGATTTGGGATGACATCCCACTCAGCCTCAGGATTTTAAGCTGCCTCTTTAAGCTTCCAGTTTTTCACAGTTTCCTAGAGTTTAGCCACCAGGTTCTAAATGCAGTATTTTCAGTGCATTATTATGTCTATAGCAACCGCCGACAAAACAGCTTATAGATGTGTCTTTTATTAGCTCTAACTCTAGTAACAACTTTCTGAACTATATAATGTTTTCATCGAGCTGTTTTAATGTGGTTATGCCCGTCATGTAAATAAAATACTTTTCTGTTCCTTTCCTCTATGGAGCAAATTAGATTTTTTATCATCTCATTACAACATCTGTTCAACAGAGTCAATTCCAATACAGTTCTGAGGTCATTTCCCGCAGCCTGAGAAAACAGAAAATGTTATTATCCTAATTTAGCAGTGATAAAGCACTGAGGCCAGCAGTTCATGTTCAGAATTCCCTGACGTGCTCATATTTCTTTGATTTTGGATAGTTCCAGAGCCAAGGAACAATGTCATTCTGTAGAGGGGAATTCAAACAGGGTGGAAATAATTTGGTTTTGGAGGACTCATGAGAACACGAAGGCAACTGAGGGGCCTAGTGCAGGATTCAGTTTCATCTACATTCTTTAGACATCATTTAGATTCTTACCTTGCAAATAATTATGTAGACCGGGTTGGATGAGGCTTTGGTCTAGTGGAAGGTGTCCATGCTCATTGCAGGGGGGTTGGAACTAGATGTTCTTTAACGTCCTTTCCAACCCAAACCATTCTATGATTCTATGTGCTGAACTTTAACTACGCAACTGTTAAAAGAGCCACATAAACAATATGCTGGAAGCCTGGTACAATTCAATACCAAAAATTGTTAATGATATCAGAACAAAGCTGTACACTCATGAGCACCATCTAAAGGCATATTCCCCATTAGTTCATAGTTGCGTATGAACAAATATCACACAGAATCATAGAATGGCTGAGATTGCAAGGGACTGCTGGAGCAGCAAAGGTGTATCTCAAGTATTCTGAGACACATGCATTATGTATTTAAATGCACCATTTCAACCCGAATATGAGTATGTACTCACTCAGTTTCATAGTGGTTAACATGGAACCTCATTACTGCACAAAAACACTCTCACAGAATCACAGAATGGTTTGGTTTGGAAAGGACCACAAAGCTCATCCAGTTTCAACCCCTGCCACGGGCAGGGCCACCTTCCACTAGAGCAGGTTGCTCCAAGCCCAGTCCAGCCTGGCCTTGAACACTGCCAGGGATGGGGCAGCCACAGCTTCTCTGTGCACCCTGTGGCAGTGCCTCAGCACCCTCACAGGAAAGAATTTCTTCCCTATATCCAATCTAAATCTACCCTCTCAGTTCAAAGCCATTCCTGTTTTTATAAATCCTTTAATTAAGTAAATTAATACTGCATCATAAATAATACCATTGTGATCTAATTTCTGGTCAAAATTCTTTACAATGTACAAATCAAACATAGCCAAAGTGGTTACAAGTTCAGAGCAAGCTCAGAAAAAGACAATCTACCCATCTCTCAAGTTCTCAGTTTTGTACAGTATTTTATGAATTGTATTTGTGGTGCTTCGTGTTTTACCATAGCAAACAATAAAGAATGTTGAGGACAATCTAAAAATGAATACAGACTTTCAGTGTTTGAAAACTATGGAAAGGCAAATTGTCCTTTCTGGGAAATCCACTATTAGTTTGCCCAAAAGCAGAATGTTAATTTAAATAATATCCTGCCAAGAAGAAAACGCATCTCAGAAGAAATTGACTTGCATGTTTAATTAATGCATGAATATACTAGATCCTTAAAAATCAAGATTAAACATGTATCTGAGGGGGGTTTTATGCAATTAGAATTTAGAAGCATAATATCATAATTTTTTAGACATATGTGAACTGCCTTCAACAAAGGTTTTATTCTATTTCCTGTGGAAAAACATGATGGGTTGTGTTTGGTTGGTTGTTGCTTAAAATCTGCAGTAGCAGCTCTATCATTTCCAAGTGTGTCACCTCGTAACTGGACAAGGCATTGTTCTTCTGGTAGGACCGTAAGCACCTTAAAGGATGTGATAATGTGTGACCAAGTGTGGAAAAGCCTGATGGCTCTTCTTATCTGAAAGTAAAGAAACTCCACAACGATTAAGTTCCCAAAGAGGAAGGCCGTTTGTCATTTTCAGCCAACTTTAAGCTTTGATTCTCATCTTTATACAGTTCATTACTTTTTCACAAGAAGTAAAATGTTCTTGTTCTATAGCTGAATCATGTTTTTGAGAATTCAGCAGCATGTGTATTAATCACTGCATTCCCCTCGTTTTTTAAAAGAGAATACGTAACACAAAGGAAGACAACAAGTTTCATTCGCCATGAAAAAGCAACCACTCAGCTTCACAACATTAACTTTGACAAATATTCAAGAAACCACAACT
>JAOEHX010046187.1:0-43621 GCA_025448015.1 Bolborhynchus lineola | reverse complement strand
ACTTACCGGGTTCAAAAACGGAAATTGCTCATATTTAAATGAATTTATTTTCACAACTATTCTCATTAATCTCTTCCCATGTAGGCTCATATTTCTAACACAAAAGAATTCTTCCTTCCATTTCCTATGCTATTTTAGCTTCATGCTTTCTCAGAACAGCTGTGCCCAACTTCATATTTATGCAAACATTTTTTTCACACCGTTTTCCAGCTACTCTTCTGTGAGTTTACAGAAATGCCTGTTCTTAGATGTAGAAAGTGCACCTTTTGAAAGCACTAGTGAGAGTCAGGATCTTGGTTTTTATTGAACTTCTATGGCAGGCGTGATTTCGCCTCCTTAGGTCCCTTCAAACCAGACTTTTACAGAACAAAAGCAAGCCTGTTCTTCTTTATAATGTCACTTAATCTACAAGTTATTAATTTTAACTTTGATGAATTTAATACACTCATCAGAATTTCCTTATTATAAAACTTACTTATTCTATAACACAATGTAATTTGCAGTTAACGCAATGGAATCTTAAGTCAGAGTCCAGACATTTGAGCTTCTAGATAGGGTTCTATTTCTTTGCATGCCACTGCTTTGCTGCACTGTTTCCTTATATATCCTGTGGCTCAATCTACTCAATTGTAAAATAAATATTAAAAATGCAATTATAAAAAATACTTTCTTCCAAGTTTTTTAATGTATTTCCATAAAACAATGTAGGCTATCATTCTGCAAATGTTTAACCTGAACTAATGTTATACAGTCTTTTAAGAACATCTTTTTCAAAATGAGCTCTTGTGTGCTTTCTGCCCTTTGAAAAGTTTTTCTTCTTTGCAACTATTTCACAGTGCTTCAAAACCACTTAGCCTAGGGAAGAACAAGGACATTTTTCTTTGCACAAGATCTATGAGTCTGACCATGAAAAAGTTGTTTCTCCTAGCAGTACATGCAAATTGAAAAAATCTATTAACTTAAACTTTCCTTACAGAAGCTGGGGAAAATCTGAGCTCCCACAAACAAACTATGGCAGTAAGAAAACTATCCAATGCGAAGGAACTGCACAATCAAGAGCACGGATGAGGTTGGCACACACCTCTTGCTCAGAGAGAAATGAGCCAGAGCAGGATGACAGGGCTGTATCCAGGTGGGTTCTGCGTATCTCCAGTGATAGATACTCCACAATCTCCCTGGGAACTCTGTTCTGCTACCCGTCCTAACAAAAACAGTAAAGTGTTTTTTTCTCATGTTTAAATGGAGTTTCTTGTGTCTCAGTCTGCCCCCACTGTCTCATCCTAGCAGTGGGCAACACTGGGAAGTGTCTGGCTCTGCCTCCTCTACAATCTCCCTTCATGTATTGCTAAGCCACACCTACCTGACCCTTGTCCAGGCGGAACAGTTCCAGCTCCCTCAGCTTCTCTTTATACAAGAGATTCTTCCAAGCCCTTCTGTGCTTCAGCTGGCCCTTCCCTGGCCTTGCTGGAGTCAGTCCATGTCTTTCTTGTACTGGGCAGCCCAGCTCTGGACATGACATGTGCCAACATAATGTACTTGTTCCCAAAAGGCATATCTTCTTAAGCAGCAGGAAAGAATATGGTTATACCTTGATCTATCCTCTTCACATGAATTTTCATTAAAAGCTTTATCTTTCACCACCCTTTTACAGATGAAACACCTTGTAAAATCAATGAGTGTTTAAGGTGTGGATCAATGGTATATAATATGGCATTTAGTCTTTATGTGAGAACAAATTGCTCTAATTGGCTGCTCATTTAGTCTTACAATCTCTTTCTGGCAGGCTTGGTTAATGCAGACTCTCTGTCCTTCATATTTGTACATTAGATACTTTGACTTTCTGAACAGTTTTTTCCTCTGCTGCCTCCTCAGCTTTGCTCACTGCAACAACACTTTAAGGTAACAACAATAATATTGTGAATTTAACATTTAACACCTTCTCTTAAATTTGTTCTATGTAGACAATTCAGACTGAGTGAATGGGTATTGTGGGATCAGACTGACAGCAGGCTGTTTAACTTTGTGGTAAGGAAAGTCTTGCCAGGAAAAGATTCAGATTAAGACAAAAACTGCAAGCAAAAAAATATTTAACTCAAAATACAAAAAAGAATGCACATTAACAACAAAAGATCCTCTAAAAACCCCTCACCCCATTCTCAACAATGATGGTTAACCCAGTAGAGGAAGGAACACAAATTTCAATCAGTTTTAAACACATCTTACATTAACTTTCATTATGTTCTATGCTCCTCATATAAAATACCATGCTGGCTCCACAGACAATTAAGTGTCAAATACTTTTTTACATGCAAACATTCTTCTTTCTGAATGAAGCTCAATTTTCCTGCCAGTTTAGTGGTGAAAACACTAATATAAAGAATAGTTCATATTTCTTTGAATAATCTTTGGAAAATCATACACATTTAAAAAAATTCCTCCAAAAGATGATACCAGAAAATCAAAAGACAGATTGCTTTGTTTCTGCTGGTACAGAACATAATGGGGCCATAAAACTAGCAGATCATCTTAAATAAAACTAGAGAGACAGCAAGTTCTAATTCTACAAGTTTGTGAGGATTCTTCAGGCAGATGCTGATGTGTGTCTCCTCTCAAGGTAGAGAAAAAAACTGAGTTTACCTGCACAGAGGCTGTTCTCTTATCTAAAGTATATTCCCTGCATAACCTTAGGGGATGGATAGGAAATATTTCCTGTGAATGAAATCAGCAGCTTTCCAACAGAACTGATTAAATCCTCTTGCAGCAAGCTGGAAAATTATTAAACATTATTTACTTTAATTATGGATGCACCTATACATATTAAGTACCGTGGACTCATTAAGGAAAAAAGATTAAAACCAATGATTTTACAATCATATTAACTATATGACAGGAAATAATTAATGGAAACCACAAATACTTGTGAAGAGCACAGTGGAGAAAGTTATGATAAGCTTCATGAGCAGCTAATAGATGCTAGGTTAACTCTGTGAATGCACAGAAGCATGCTGAGAAGTCCTGAGGAAGGATTTGAATTAGGACAACACAGCAGTGAGGCATTTGTCAGTGAAACAGGCCCTTCAGTTAAAGTTATTCAGTTTATTTCCTTTCTTCCCTCCAGCAGTGGAGTTCTGGGTGTGAAGCAAAGGGATTCCTAATAGGTCTCTGATTGAATCAGCACCATTTTCCTTAACTAAGAACAGGTGCTGCATGTTACCTCTCTGAAGTGTGCCAGTATATTGGACAAACAGGGGGCATATGTTTCATAAATAAGCAATAGGCATATAGCAAATATATGTGCAATATGCTGTAGTCACCAGGTACTGAGGACATTATGAGATTTAATGACAGAAGTGTTTTGACAGGGCTGGAAAATAAAAGTATTAAAATTTTAAGCTTGAAAACAGAAAGAAATCAGATGTGACATAACAGAAAAATTTATATGGTATGGGAATTGATGCAGCACACAGTAGGAACTTCTTTAAAAGACTTCCAAATCTCAGGATGCCAAATGATGCAGGTTTAAACAACAGCAAGTTTGTTCGAACTTGAGTTGTAGATGCTACCAGATACCCAGCAGAAAATTCAAAACAATTATGAGCATCCTAGAGTTGGGTTGTTGAAATTTGTTTATTTTAACCTGTTATTCCTGTTATTACCAATATCTATTTACAGAAAGATAGCTACAGCAGGCTATGAAGCCGTTAGATAGATTTTTCTCCAGTTCATTGCTTACCACCAAGTACCATTTTTGAAAGCATGTCCAGGCAACACTGAAAAGATTTACCACAATTCTCCAGGAAACACAGGAGAGTACAAAGATGAACTATGAAAAATACTTTTTTTTTTTAGCATCATTTCCATTTTCTATTACTGGAAATCAGTCTAGCTGGAGACTGCAGTAAAATGAGATATCAAGTCATACAATATTTGGAAGTTTACTTTTAAACTAGGATTAAGACAGCAAAAGTCAGAAAAAATGCAATACAATGCTGTACATGATGTACAGCAGGTCATGCAACATGATCAGATGATACACATTAGCACTAAAACTCTACCACTGTTATATCATTCCTGACATGTCTCAAGCATTTTTCCTAAAATGTAAAGCATCCAGCTGGGCAATGTGTTTTCTCTTAAATCTCCTGGTGAAGTTGTCTATGCATTTTTAAGCAAAATCTGATGCCATCCACACTTTTTCTCCTTTAAAAAGCAAGATGGATGAGCTGGAGAACCAAGATTGCCTCTCATGATGAACACTTGAGATGACACATCAGAGAATGACAAATGAGCAGGAAACTATTCACAGCATGACGTATATATCCATATCCTGTCATCAAATAACAGAGAATGAAAGGCAAAATCAACAGTCTGAACTTCGACAGGACACAGTCATATAATGTGTTCTAGGTGTTGAATGGTCCTGGAGCAGGAATGGAAAATAACCGAACAAGGCTGGCAGACTGTGCAATTGGATAGGGTCAAAACATCAGGAGCAAGTAAGATAAGCTGAATCAATCAGCAGATCTGACCCAGGAGATTCTGGAGTAAGTGTAAGAAAAGCACAGACTGATCAGTGGGTGTCCACTCAACCAAATGAAAGACCCATTAGACAGAAGCAAAAAACAGAATGTACCACAAGTAGGAGAAATCATGAAGGACTACTATGCTGCTAACCTGAAATAGGAGATGGAGACATCGTTCCTGGAACAGGCTATTTACTATGGTCACACAAAATCAGGTTATTTTCACAAACAGCGCAATAACTGAAATGACTGCTAGCAGGAAAAGTAGTAACCTGTGTGAAAGCCAAGAGAGGAAACTCAGGCTAAGAAACTAGAAGAGCTATGAAAATGTTATTACAAAATCCCAGTCTCTCACTTAATGAAACTGTTAGTGGAAATGGCACCCTACAGTAAGTAGCACCACTTAACAGTCTGGCCTTGTTGCCACCCAGCATGCTCAAAGGGAACATAGCTAAACTACAACTTCTTTGGGCTGTAAAAAAAACAGCATCGACAAACAAATCTGCACCAATAGCAATTTTTTCCACCTGATAAATGGTGCATAGGAAGACAAACTCAATAGTAAGACTTACATCAAAGAAAACACTGTACCTCCCAATTATACCCAATTTCACAGAAGTCTTAGAATAGTTTGAGTTGGAAGGGACCTTAAAACTCATCCAGCTCCAAACCCCTGTCAGTCAGGGACACCTTCCACTAGAGCAGGTTGCTCCAAGCCCCATCAGACCTGACCTTGAACATTGCCAAGAATGGGGCAGCCACAGCTTCTCTGGGCAACCCGTGCCAGTGCATCATCATCCTCATGGTGAAGAATATCTTTATAATACCTATGTTTGTGATGTGAAAAAATACCAACAATTGTGACTTTAGGCTGAAATAATACCTTTAATTAAAATGATTAAATCTTGAGGGTTATGGTGTTGCATAAATGAACATCATGATCACAGTTACTGGGGAGTTGTAAATATTTAAATGTACCAGAAGTCTGATGAACTTTTTTTCCTCGAGAAAGAATTAATCTTACACTGCACACAGCTAAAATCCAAACCACTCAGAGAGTAGCACGCCCTTAAAAACTCTCACAACAGACCTCAATATTTAATTATCACTTGCAATGTTGAGCAATTAAAACTGCCATGTATTTCCATTTCAGCTGCCTGTGAGTCAAAAGAGCACAGTCACATAGTACACTGCATCTGCCAAAGTGAATGCAAATCTTTATCCATACTGGGTACATCTCCATTAGGCAACAACAAAGGAGGGTTTCCTCACCAATACCTTTCTGTGTTCCTTGAGTCTGCTGAGTGTTTTTCAGATACTTTCTCATTACCCAATAACTTTCCACTACCCAACACAGTCATCAGCACCACTGCAGTCTCACTGCAGTTCTCTTCAATACTGGTACAGACAGATATTAGCTTAGCACCTGGCTTGCAGGGGAACTGATGAGATTCTGGCATCAGTGTTGTTTATAAAAGAACTCAAAATGACTCAGCTGAATACAGGATTTTAACTAAAATGTCTGTTGGCTCAGAGTTTATGAAGATCTTAAGAGTTAAGAAATTCATCTGGATGAAGTGTATCATACATCTTTAAATAACTCACTGAGAACAATACTGTTTACTATTTACAAAGGAACCATTAAGAGCTGCAGTAGCTGCCTAAGAGCTGCACAAACTAATTAATACTCCGAATACCTTTGCCTTTGTGATGGAGATCATTATGCTCATTCATTTCAGCACTGAAAAACAGAAATATAATCTAAGTGACAGCTAGTAATGGTGAAGACTGATTTTGTGGACAGGCAAGCCTAGAAGACTAGATTTACAAACAAACTATTCCTTAGTTTTTATATTTTAGAGACAATAACATGGTAGGGAAAAAAAAGCAACTGTGAGGGTGGTGAGGCACTGGAATGGGTTGTCCAAACAAGTGGCAAATGCTCCATCCCTGGCAGTGTTCAAGGCCAGGTTGGACAGAGACTTGAGTGACATGGTCTAGCATGAGGTGACTCTGCCCATGGCAGGGGGGTTGGAAATAAATGAGCTTAAAATCTTTTCCAACCCTCACCATCTTATGATTCTATGATCTTTTTGGACATAAGTTTCTGGTAGCTCAGATGTACAAAGGCAAAATCAAAGTGTCACTGAAATGTATTACCAAAGAACCACACTGGTGGTTATGCTGCACATGAGTTGACACACATCAGACAGGGATTCGCTGCTCTTATTTGCATCTACAGCTTTCACACAAACACTTGACAGAACATCAAAACCTTCTCAGTGAAGTATTTAATGTTCACAGTATTCTTGTGACCTCAAATACTATTAAAAAAAGAGAAATTCAAAAGGTCCACTGAAAATTTTGGTATTTATTATCAAAGCATATGAGTACAGTCTGAACACTTCTGGGGAAAAAAAAGTCATCAGCATAACACTCAGATGAAATGTTTGACAAAGTTTTGTATGCCGTATGAGGAAAAGTAAGTTGAAGTGATGATATGGAGGTGGGGCATTCAGCTTCTTGGTCCACTGCTGTTTGCAATCACGGCAGTTTACGTTGACTCTCTTACCTCTGATAGAGATGCCCTTTCATTCATTGACTGAATGAGACTCATCCTGGGTCTTAATCATAGTCACTGTTAGAGAAAATATTTCTGTCAGCACAACTAACATTAACCACAGTTATTCAATTATCTTTTAAGGAAAAATGCAACATAAAATATGTGGTATTTAAAAAACATTCCTGTTTCAGTGAGACGCACAGTAGAGGCTGAATTCAGCTCATGGATTAGCACATCTAACTTTAGACATCTACATGTGAACTAATGCCATGGTTTACATGTAGGTGTCTGGTATCACTTACATGTGTTACCATAAATCCACCTAGCTTTCAGCTACCACTCTGGAAGGCATGGGTTGTATCTGTGAGCCCATACAGGTATCTCATATGCCTCAGATATGCCAAGACAACTCAACGGCTCTAGTTACCTATGTGTAGTCAACTGAATCAAGTTCTGTGTCTTTGCAGTGATCTAAACAAAACAGTCAGTGGAGAGACAGATGGACTTTTCCTACTGAGCTGCATAGTCAGTGGCTTCACCAGAGAGGACTGGCTTGTTTAAGCATCATCTCTGAATGCTCTTAAAGACATCCTGTCTGGCAGATATGACTGAGGGACTATGGGGTATTTGCATGCTTTTGGATAGCAACTGGAAGCCATACACTATATTCTATCATTCCCAACATTAGGCTCTCATGGTCAGGCACATGGATCATTCACTGTGTTTTTAACACTAAAGGAATGAAGACGTAAGTTTTATTTAATGACTTCCATTTTCAAGTTTCACTTTTGAGTAGGAAAAAAAAAATATCCTTGATGATGCTACGAGTCATGTTAGTATCAGTATTTTGCTTACTGGTCATTTCTGCAATATACAAAATGGCACGAGTAATAAATAACAGGATAAGTTCTCTGCTTGTGGTGTTGTTCCATTAAAATAATGGCAATAGAGCATTTGGCCCAAAATATTATTTTAGGATTTATCACAACCATTTCTGAGATCTGGTGAAATATTTTCGTTTCATACCAACTTCTGAAAAATCATAAGTGCATAACAGAAGGTAGGAAATTCTGTATCAGTAAATAAAAATCATAGAATCATTTTAATGTATAATCTATCTTTGTGGACTTACATTAAATCTTCCACAGTGGAAAAGAAATGGAGCTCTCAAAACCATACCTGTAAGCTAAAAAGTGCACATGAAATTAAACACAGACATGCCTTCCTCAGAGATGACTCCTTTTTTGCCTCTGCAGCTTACGCTCTATCCATGAAATATTGTCACCATAAAAGAAATTCAGAGGGAGGTTTGTATTTGTTTTAACACTATTTAAAAAAATTACTCCCCACACCTCAGTTGCAGAACATCACTCAGCCAGGGGATCGCTCTCTTCCATCCAGGCTCTGGCTCAACCCTGACAAGACAAACAGCCCATCTTTGAATTTTATTAGTTTTATTTTCTACTGCTCTGAAGAAAGAAAAATGGAAGACTGGAAGAAGACAAAAACTAACAGCGCAATGCATGATGTAACACAATAACTAAACAGTGTTAAGAGTCGTTAGCATTCTGGGAATATTTGTGGCCTTTCATACTCCTAAAAAAATGAATCTACATAAGCAATATTTCTTCTCGCGAACAATACCAACAGCCTTTGATTTAGCAGGGAAATGGTCACAATTGTGACATTAAAGTGGAATTGAATTTTTTATGACCAAGATTCATGTCCAAAACTTGTCGTTCAATACCACAAGCATACTCCCCTTCCCTTACACAACAAATAATACAATCTTCTGACCATTCCAGTGAAAACTGTTGATCAACCAGGACATTTATTCCACAATTTCAAAGCATGTCTGAAGGTCATATAGTTGTTCACTGCCACAAATTTACACAAATGAGCTCAAACATTATTAAAAGCCAAGCACAAGAATCAGAGCAACAGATGCACTATGAATTCGTGGAGAACCAATACAAAAGGAATTTACAATGCAAAGGAAAGGTAAGGAGTAGAATTAACCAGGGGACAATAAAAATCTAATAAAGGAGGAATAAACAGGGTTTACTGCCAAAGGTGGAAGTCTCAAGATCTTAAGCAAAAAGAGATTCTTCAGAAACAACTGAGGAAAGAGGAGACGGTGCAAATCTTTAGTGAATAGAGGAGTTTATTTTGTGGCAGGAAATAACACATAAAAACAGTGTGATACAAGAAGGGTTTGGTACAGTCAGAGCAGTTAGCAGATGAACTGAAAGAGTATGACACGAGACTGGTGAGGGTTGTAAGTGGCACAGCTGGCATGAGGAGAGATGGGAAAGAAATTAGTGGAAATAGAAGCAAAACAAGCAAATAAATACTTCAGTAAAACTCAGAATATTTTTTTTCTGGCCTGCAGATCTTTTCCCAGAATACAAGGTTTCATTTTCATTAGATTTTTCAATGAAAAATATTGACTTCTTCTCACAGAAAGCAGAGCCTTCCCTTAAACAGCATTTCCCCACAGTCTTCTGGTGGTCCCTATGGAAAACTGTCAGCCTCACAGTAAAACAGGTATAGAGGGAATAGAAGGCTCTTACCAGATCATGAACATAGTGCCTTTAAAGATGTTTGTAAGAAATCCTTTACAAGAGGATAAAATGTATTCATATCAACTACAGATTTACTGAAAGTATTAAACTCATTTTACTAAAAATATAAAATAATCAGTAGATTGGAACAGTGTTCTGCCAAGCTTCTCTACTGGAACAGCTAATGAATAACCTACCGTGTTAACAAATCTCTCATCCACCACAATGTTTTACATCAGGAATCACTGCTAATAAAGTGAGAAGAAATAACATCTACTTTCAGAGAACTATTATCAGAGTAGAATTACGCAGTATAATTTAAATGTTAAAAAAAAGAACTTTAAAATAAAAGAATCTGAGCCAAATGTCTCCAATTTGAGACAACAATTAATCTCAAGAGAATATTTACTGTCAGCCTCTTGAATTCTTCCCCAGTCTGCTTTTACTCTGCACTGAGTAGCGTAAAAAGAAAGAAATTGAAACCTCTGCCTTCTGGGATGAACAGATCCAGACAAAATGCATTGCCTCTTAAAGGATTAAGTAACTTCAACATTCACTAAGCACATCAGTGAAATAATACAAATGAAAGAGACCAACCAATTACTCAGTAGAAGAAGACTAAGTCTTCATGCTTGGCTCGGGCAGCTTTCAGTCAACATGGAGATACACAGTAAATATAAAACTTTCCTAATAATCCCATGATGATTCTCCAGACCCCGTAAATCATTAGTAATTACTATTATTATTATTTGCTTGGTATTTTGGGATAGCAACTGAGATTATGGCCTCTTTGTTCTAGGCATAGTGTAAGAAACTAATAACAAAGGTCACTTGCTCTCGTTTCCTGTAACAAGCATTTTTCAACCCAGCATACCTGTAGGTAGAGTTTTACAGTTTCCATGTAGGAAGGCAGAGCCTTCATAGTCTCCATATGGAGCCTATGCAATGATACTTTAATGACAAGAAACCTGGTGACTACAGGCAATTTGAAACAGACATTCATTTCAGTACCTTGCTAGTACAGGATCAAGAGCACAGAGAACTGAAGATTAAGCCCAGAACTGTGTGTCAAGCCTGGAATTGAGGATCGAGCCTCAGGAAGTCAAGTACTGCTATCGTGACTTTTCTGCATCTAAAGAAATTGCCACAATAAACCTGTGTAATACTGACTGCACCTCTAGTTACTAAATCCAGAGAACGTGTTAAGGTATTAACAATACTGCCCGAGGTCATTCATGTAATTCAGAGGACTCCTTTGGAATTAGAAATCTAGCAGCCAGGCTTGTTTAGCAATTCAAACAGTGTGAAATAGCCAGAGGGTATGATTTCTTTAGATTAATAAAGAATAACCCAAAGGACTCTGAAGTCAAAGCACAACTTAAAGAACCAGTCAAAGCTTCAGCACTTCATCTCATCAGACTTTTGACAGTATGTCCTGAGAGATACTGTTTTATCTTCAAAGTGACACAGACTCTTTAAGTTTTGTTCACTGAACCAGGAATCTGTGCATAACTGACTGCAGTCACATTACCAATACTGAAATCCATTTTAAATATTGACAGGGTTATACAGACCCTCAAAGGGCACAGTATCTTTCAAGTTTGTTGTGTTGTTTGGGTTTTTTTCTTTCCATCAAAGGAGATATTTATTTCTGAGCAATTAACCCTCTATGTGCCAAAGCTCTGTTGTAACTCCCCTGACTTAAGATGTGACTACCTATGAATCTGACCCTAGAGAGTCAGTTCTCTTCCATGCACAATTTATTTACAATTACAGATAAAACATGTCAAGGGAGCTTTCTGCCTAAAAAACACTCCACAACACCAACCAAGAAATTCATGTCACAACGCACATCTACAATGGTCTTTTCCTCCCTTATCAGTCTGTAAAGGCTTTCTCCCTCAATTCATAGCCTATATGTCCCTTTTTCAACATTGAGGTGGTAGGATGGCCCTGTGTCCTAAGTGAGGGTGGCGAATGCTGCCACAGAAAAACGCCCCATATCTTCATTTGCTCATTGGCTGGTACATAGAAGAATGATTGCAAAGCAAATCATGTTCCACAGAGCTTTCATCCTGTGCTTTTCAGTAAATAAAGTACTAATTAACAATGGGTAGTGACTGATGCCCCAATAAGCAATTTATAGATTTTTATTGAACATTATAGCATCCCCAAGAACTCAATTCAAGATAGTTTTAAAAAAACCTCTGGCCTTAATTCAGTAATGTAATGAAACAAATTAAAGCTTTAAAGCTTAAAAGTTTAAGCTAAAGTCAGTAAGAGTAACCACACACATAAAACTATGTGTAAGTAATTTGCTGAACTACAGTGTTTGTAAGGGATAAATACAGGCCTTTGCGAAAAGTTGCAGATGCCCCGTAATTCAGAAAAGGAGATCTGTATTATCCAAAATTCAGCATTCAGCAAAATCATTCACTACTTAAAGAGCACAGGACTTAAATATTTCTATGGAACTGATGCATTTCTCACTCTCAACTGGGGTATATGATTAGCTAAAAATAAACTGGGTATCTCGCTTTCTTAAATTTTGGACAGTGAATAAAGTGCTGACTCCCATCTCTCATTACATTTGTTTGTCTGAGAAATGCTTAGTATGAGAGAAGGAATGACCATCTTTAGCTATTTTCTAAAGTGCTTATTATATTCAAGTACAAACCAGAGACATCAGAATAACATAAGTAATTGTAGAAAATACATCTTTATCTCTTTCACTTTATCATTTCAGCTGCTTTTAATAATTTATTAAGATTTTCTCATTACTGATTCTTTTCACATCACAATAATCATCATCATAAAAATGCAGTTTGTTTTATCAGGAGATTTGTCCAAAGTTTGTCCTTGACAATTCTGACACCTGGGTTTCTTCCTCTGGGGTAGCCAGCATCACCTTCTGGGTCTCTGCCCTTCATTCAAGAGCAATGAGAAATGCCATTCCACGACCACTGCTGGCTATTGCCTTGGTGGTGAGGTGGAGCAAGGAGCATTAAGCACACACCTGCATGTCAGGGACATGGCTCTTGGCTTGTGTTGTGTCACTCACGTTCATTCTACTTAATGCTAACTTCTCGTTGCAAAACAAGGCCTTTCTTTTTTTTAAGTCATACTCTTGCCTTTTATTCTAGACAAGCTGCCCTTCTATCCCAGAAAACTCAGTCTCTACTTCTGATCAGCAGAAAAGAGAATGAGGGATGAGGAATAAAGCAGCACATCATACTAGACTACTCTAAAAACACAGTATAGATTGTCTCCTTTAATGAATAATGAATCACAAGCACAAGTCTATTTGGAAATTCTCCAGCAGGTCATTCCCGTACCCTCAATGACAACACTACTGGGATAAAAAGTTACAGCCAACAATGTCATGGAGATCAAAACAGCCTTAAATAATGCTGACTTCTGCATTTTCAGTTCAGACATCAGTTTCCGGATACAATGAAGAAATAGACCTGTTTCAGGACACTGCATGTTTTGTGGGCAGTGTCTTCAGTAAAAAACCTCAAATAACACCACCTTAGCCAAATTCTGCATGGAATACATCAGAACTATGAGACCGTAACAAAAAAATCACAACCCTAAAAAGGAACAGCCCTTGTTCTTATCGTCTGTTAAATAATACTTCATACAGGGTATTTCATACATTAAAATCCTCCTTTTCCTCACACGGTTTCCAAAGTTTCTTATCCTGTGTCAACCATCAGTAGACATTTTCCTGAACGACTTAAGGAGTTCTACCTAATGCGTGTAAGACTATCAGTACATCACTTTAGTCATGAGAATTTGGAGGCACTTTGAGAAACGGGATTTCATGTCTATCAAACACAAGGTGTTTTTTACAGCGTCCGTTTAGCCCCTCTCCACCACACTGCCCAGTGTGTTCTGGGAGGTCTGAGCTCTCCAGGTCTGCAGGATGATTACTGGTGTTGCAGCCTTAGGAATGGATGGGGATTGACTGACTTTATCCTTTGGTGTTCCTGTGACATCCACTGAACAGTTATTTGGGCTGCATTTTTTAAGAAGTGATTTTGTTCAGGATGTATAACATCATCTTTTTCTAACTAGTTACCTCTCTCTGACTTGCTGGTATTTCTGACACATGCAGCAGTGTACTGTGAACTAAGAGAGGAATTTATGTGAAGCAAGCTGAAAATTTGCAAAAAAAGTAACAGTACTTAGGAATTCATACCATAAAGCTGTTCCCTTTTATATATATATACATATATATATACACATATATATACACACACATATATATGGAAGATTTATGAGCTTTTGATTAATGGTTTTAAATATCTTCCTTTAACATAGAAAAAGCCTGTAACGCCTGAGGACTTCTTCTCCCTTCACTTTCAGAGGTTAGATAATAAGTAGAAATCTAAATAAGGCCATCTCTATCTTTTAGCCCGATAATGGCTTTTAAAGCTTGTGTGACATAAAGAACACTCATGATGGAGCTGCATTATATTAAATCATCCATTGACAATATACAGAATACATTTGAAGATAATGAATCCTGTCTTATGATCCATCAGGATAGCCATGCTTTCACATCCTTTTCTATTTAGACAACATCATTTCATGCCATTAAAATAAATAAATTTACCCACATACATGAATTATGTATTAAACTTCTTAGACTGATTTGCACGTAAAGAAAGAAAATTATGGTTGAAACCAACAGTATAAATTTTTTTTTTTTTGAGGTTTTATGCTAAGTGCTAGAGATTCATCACTTGAAAAGTGTCTCTTTTGGTCTTATTTATTGGACCTAACCTAGAAAAGAAAAAATCCTTTCCTTTAAAGAGGCTTTTGCCTCTTAGTAATTTAAGCAACCAGAAAAAACACAAAGTAAGTCCCTCCTCTATGTCCTCATTTTGTGTAATTCTAGCTTTGTCTTGTGCTGCACTGAGGTAAGGAATTATTTATCTAGTCTGATTATCCACTTTTGAATAAAATTCCAAATGTGGTGCTGGAAATTTACGAGGGTGCTTATCAATGATCTTCATATTTTACAATCTATACAGCTGATTTAAGCATACTTAAAGGGAGAAGGGACAATCTCCATCCGTATTTAAAGGATTTTCCATGCACTGCACAGAGAAAAGGCAGGTGTCCCTGTGCTTCTGCGCTCCTTTCCCACACCACCTAGAGTGACCATACCAAGGTCACAGGAAAGAAGATGGAAACTTGGATTTGAATATAGTATTTTTTCATGTCTAAAACTTCCCCCAAACCCCATAAAAAATTTGCAAACGGCTGCATGTGCAACTTTTTTTGCAGTCTTGGACTCACAACTGCTATATTTTAAATGGCACAAGTATGGAAACAAACTGAAGCCTAATACTGACCATGTGGCAAAAGCAGCTGTGGTGCATGATACATGGTGAAACATCTCTGGATCTTGCATAATGTCCCCATCTGCAAAGGCAAGAGCAATCCAGTCTCTCGGAAATAATTTGAAGAAAACCCACTGACAAGAACTTCTTCCTCTCTATCCATCACCATTTCCAGCCTTTCTCATCCTTGTCTCTGCACTGAAATTTAATCACCCAAAGCCAACTGACACTATTCTGTAGCAAGACTTCATTATTTCATTTAAATTCTCAGCACTATGCTTTCTGGTTCTATCAACTGACACTGCACTGTCCCAACTAATTATTCATCTTTTATACATCACTATTATTTCTCAGTATATTGCCTGTACATTGTGCCATTCAGTCACACAAGGTGGTGATCACTCTGGGTGGACAAAACGAAAGGTGAAGTCCATGTTCTGCTTTCAGAATCCAGTCAATCTTAACTTGTGTAAATTTGTGTAAAATCTGGCGTTTCACAGTTTCTCCCAGTTGCTGGGTAAACTCTTAGGTTATATTCTTTTGAGCTTGATAAAAAAGGATAATTTCTTCACAATATGCTCATAAAATAGAAGGTTCTGTTTTCCATCAAGTTATCCTTATTAAGATGCAGTTCTTGGGAACAATTTATTGACTTATGATTGAATACCAGCCTAGGTCTCTGGCAGTTTCTGCATCCCTTTATGCAGGTTCTGCTGCAAAGATGTAGCTCAGCCATCTCACCATTCAATTCATTCCATCTATGTGGAGTATTATTTTTACAAATAATGGACAGTTGCAATTCATGAACTTTGGAGGTTTTCTGGAGTCCCTGTAGACGAGGTGCTAGATATTTAAATGCAATATAAAGAACAGAAAAGCTTATTCCAATAGGCTTCTACTCTTCAAAAGTGAATTTTCCACATTAGCTTTTCCACAGATGCACTAATAAATTACACAGGTTTATGACTGTTTGTTAGTATTTCTGTGTCTTTGTTTGCACTTTAACACTAAAACAAGGAGTGTGAAAATACTTTGAATAGAGGTCAGAGATGAAAAGGCTGAGACATAAGAGTACAAGATGAGACAGACACAATGTAGTTGGCCAGATTCCATTGTTACATTCTGATGATGCTGCATTTCTTCACAGATTTAAATGATGTGTAAAATTTCTGATGGCAACTATTTCATAAGGTGTTCCATCCAAAATTCCTTTAAGTCAATGAAGGTCTTTTAGATTACAAATCAAAATACCTACCATCAATCAAAGTAGAAAATAATGTACACACTGAAGCAGCCTTGAAGATTCCTTTTCATTACTGCAAGTTGTTTTCATTCTTAAGTTTCACAAAAGATAAAGCAAAAAAAATTTACAGGGTTTTAATCATAAACAATTTCTATCTTATTCACAAACAGGCAACGCGACTTCACTTTCAGATTTCATTTTCCAAATAAACTCTCATCAGTTGTCCAGGATGCAGAACAGACCTGGTTTTAATTTTACATGTCATATCACGTATGTAATAAGATGCTACATCAGGTCAGGTTAAACCCGATAACAAAAGATAAGCATAAAAAATAAGAAAGAATTATGTCACCTATGGCTGTTTGCAATTATATACTGCATCGAGTGCTGTTAAGTGTTCTAAATAGTCTTTCTCAGCAAAATTTATAGTATATTTGTATTTCTTGACCCAATTCCCCCAAATCAAGGAAGGAATTTACCAGTTCACTTCTGAAGTACATCAAGCATGATTAGCAAAGTATAAACAGAGAAAACCCCTCAAGTTCAGCACACTCCCATGGTTTGTCAGTGTTACAGTAGGAAAGTGCCAGAACTGCAGTCAGAGTTTTCACAGGGTTTTTAATCTAAGAGATCAGAGTGTCAAAAATAACTATTACAAGGATTTGATATATCTTAAGTACATGGGATCAGATTTCCCTTAATGTAAACTCATACCACAGTTTAACAACTGAGAATCTCATATAACAAAACCAAGATTAGTAAATTCTTCAAGTAAACTGCTGGAAAAAAAACACTGGTAAAGCTCAATTAAACAAAAAGCCGTTGATGAAAGGATAAATTTTGCCATGAATGAGGGCAAATCGGGAAGAGGCATTTTTGGGATTCATGGGAGCAAATTGAAAGCAAGATATTAAATGGCTAAAAGACCACAAAGCACACCTCCTATCTCCAATTTTTTTTTGTATTGTAAGAAATATCTGTGCATTTTCTTCTCACTGCTGTGCATTGTGTTGTAATACCACCATTAGTTTTTTTTAGCCTAGTGAGGCCTACATTTCTATGCTTGTAAAGCTCTGTGGCCTGTGAAGTGCTTTGAGCTGAAATGCATTATATTAATGCAATCATCATTCTTATAATGATGGACATCCTCAGAGTACTTTCTTTTATCTAGATGAATGCAGTCTAACAGCCAAATTGATTTCAGTAATGACAGAGATATCTTTTTTTTGCATTTGTTAGACATCAGCTGATGTCAGTGTGCAGGACTGAACTAAAGTGGGCACTGACAAAACTTTCACTCTTCCTCTTGCCCCAGAGTCCCCATGGACCTTGGAGGACTCCTTCAACACTTCCCTTGGGAACCCTGTTGAAGTCCCTGGATTTAGGAGATGCAGTGCATAGGAACCTGCAGGCTTTCAACACACGGACTATGTTAGTAAGTTAACTTCTTTCCACTCTCTCCTGCTCTGGGCTTTTTGACAAATCAATATAGATAAATGGAAGCTCTCTTTCCTTTCCATAAAGTAGCAAAAACAGGCGAAGCACAAGCCCATGGACCTAAGCCTCTCACTATTATCAATTTCCTCGGAGTGGTGGGGAGAAGTAGTGGAACTGCTTTATCGCTATCCATTGTAAAACCAGCTCCATCAACTTTCATTTCCTAGTATGCCTGTGTTCAAGGAGCAAGGATTACCATCAAAATTTTCATTAAAAATTGAGAATGTATGTTTTCCAGATTCACAGTAAATTCTATGGAGCACTGCAGGAATTAACTCTTTACTTTGCCCTATGGCTGACTGATGAAATAAAGCCTATATAACCTTGCTGCTTATCCAACTATCCATCAAGCCTTTTCCAATACCTTTCAGTGAAACAGTAAATTTTAATCAAATTCAAAGGAGGGGGAAGTTCTCTGATATATTGTATTTCTGGAAGGCTTGGTCGCACAGAACAGAAAACATAATCAATATTAACGCCATGTTTGAAAGGCTGCTCTGCTACCTTCTCTGACAACACCACAGTTATGTGGGAGAAAGCCATTAGGAACACCTGAACTACAAAGAAAAAAAGAGGGAAAGACTTAATTAGAACTTCTACTTTATTAATCATGCAACAATTGAAGCACAAGAGAAAGCTGCATGGCACCCCAAGTAGAGTTCTTCCATTTTTTTAAGGACTGTTCTGTGTTTTTTTCTGCCCTCATTCAGACAAACCTCAACTCTTCTATCAAATGAGTGTTCAGAAGAATATGATAAAAAGAAAAGTTTCCACTTACTGAGTGAGTTCAACCTCCGTCTATGTTTACCTATGGCCAGTGACTAACAGAGGAAGCAATAGGTCACCAGTCTCCATCACTCAGTACCTGTTAGATAAAGCTTGACAAGAAGGAAAAGGATCTTATGATTTGGGGGTTTACTGAAACTAAAGAAGATAATGGCACTAATGATACCAGCCTGAGCCCAAATCTGACTTACAATCCACCTCCTGAACCATTCTTATGTATTGTAGAAGAGATTTAATCAATAACCAATAGGAAAATTGAGATAGGAAACTATGCTACAGGTGGGGGAAACAGAAATACATATATAAACTTCTATGAAAATAATACTGATAATTTGAACTTTAGAGTTTAGACTAATTGCATAAAACTGAGGTGCTTTATTTATATACAAGCCATTCCATAGGGGCATGTGACAATTAATACTTGCCTATGTGCTCTCCATACCCTGAAAACTCAATACTGAAACATGATTAGATATTGCTGGTAGCTCTCTGTTAAAAAAAAATAAATAATAATAATAAAAAAAAGTTAAAAAAAAAGCAGCCTTTCAGTCTTAAAAAAATAAACAGGCAAGCCAAGAAAAATCCTTGAAATAAAACCTGATGTGTGAGGCTCTATGGCCATTTCCACACAGTCAGTTCCTAATCCCAAAACAAGAGGAACTCTGTACACTACACACTGGCAAACTAACTCAACTGCTGTTACTGTTGAACTGTTTGATGATACAACACAGAGAATGATTCCTGCAGGCTGCTTGTAAAGAAGTGAGTGCCCTGATACCTGGAGGGATTTTGTCAGAGCTTAATGAATTGTAAGTGTACAAAGCAACCATAAAAAGTTAATTCTTTCTTTCTGTCCTAATTCTGATCATTTTCACTGTTAAACTCTTAGCATATGATTTTTTTGAGGAATCTAACTGTTCTCTATTTTAACTATTTTATGTCTTCAGTTTCTTCTAGCAGAAAAGGTCTCCTGGAGGCCCAACTCCAAAGGAGAATATCACTCTGTGCCTTCTTATCCTGACCCAGTGTGGCTTTCTTCACCCATTGTTTCCTTGGGTACCTACTATATCCAAGAAAAAAAAAAAAAAAAAAGGTGAAAATGTGGAAAAGAGCAGAGTTGGGACAGCTTCCTTTATTTGTATCCAGTAACTAATGAGTTTTCTCTCATCTATCTTCTTCCATCTCAGATGTGTGGCCCGTTTTCAGATCTCGTAAGTGGGGTAGATGTTCAGTGGCAACAGCTGAAATTCCTGAAGACAGTGAAGACAAGAATGTACTCTGCATATGTGTGTTCACTGTGGGTTCTGCTGTCTTCTTTTGGATGCTCCAGATGAATTTCCCAAGAGGACAGAAAAATGCAACTAAACCCTGCCTTTTTTTGTCCTATTATCTGCTATCTCTGTGTCTCTCTGTTGAGCTAGGAAGAAGGGCTGATGAATGAAGAATGGGAGCTGAGGCTAGACACGTAACACCACAGCTGAGTGCTGAAAACAATGGTGGGAATGGGATGAGCCACTGTTCAGGCACTGCACGTGCTGCTTTGGAGATAAGCCATCAATGACAGATGACTGCACTGCAAAGATCCACAGCATCTTTGTGTCTGTGTGGTACCTTTGTTCAGAACTGCTGCTGCAGTGACACTGTGACTACTGCAGCAATTGCTGCGGCAACAGTGGATGAGAGAAGGGCTATCCCTGGTCAGAAGGAAAGACAGGAAAATACTTCTGGAATTTCTGTAGCTACTGGATTTATAATAATGGGTTTGTATTATCAGGCACATTGTGAACTGACAATGGCATAGCAGTGATAGCGAAATTCTCTCTTGCAGACAAAGCTTCAGAAGCAAGAAGCCAGATTCCTCATACAGACCAGACACTAGAAAAAGAGTAAAGAATTACTGCTGGGAGGAGGAGTTCCGGGGGAAGGTGTAAAAGGTGAGGAGCCCCAACCTGTGGAGTCTTGAAGGCATGACAGAATTCTGGAGTTTCATGTTCCCTGGGAGAATTTGTATGAAGATAAAGCACAGCCTCCAAAGCAGCAGCCTGAACTGCGAACTGCTATTGAAAGGACTTTGCTTCCAGTCCTGGTAATAAAACAAACTGAAAAGTTTCCCATAGTCTTAGAGGAAGAGAAACTGATTGCTCAGCCAAGGCTGGTTGCTTTTTGTTGCTGCTGGCTTTCCCTGAATTTTCTCTTTTTCCTTTGCCACTGCAGAACTCTCAAGGGCATACAAACTCCCAGGAGACTCAGCTGCAGGACCAGGTTAATTTTTAATACCTGCTGAAGACATGTTGGGTGCAGATGACAAGAAACGTCAAGAACTTCTGCTGCTTGTGATGCAAAGAGCTAAGTCCAAGCCACCACTTTTTTACAGCTAGGACGAGTTCTGCCAGAGGATGTCTAACAGCAAAACCAGAAAGCATGTGGGGAAACACTTCAGTAGTTTCTGCCCTCTACTCTGGTGCGTGAAAAAAACATTACACTCAATATTACTCTCAGAAGCGGCATTCCTCAGTATGCGAAATGCAGTCTCCTTTCTAGTTCTGCCAACATTAGAAGCAATGGGTTGCAATCATCTCCTCCTGAGACAATTCATGATCAATAAATCCAAATGAATTACAAAAGTTACCATAATCAGGTAATTTTCTTGCTCACTCATAGAAATACTTGTCTCATGGGGGAATGCATGGACTAAATGCATAAACCACCCTATATCCTCTCATTTTTCTCAAAAAATACATTTCTTTTTTATTGAGTTTTACACTCCAGTTTTACGTGCTTTCATTAATCTACAGAATTTATGAGTTGCAGTTGCTTCACTAAGCTTCTGAAATGTTAAACAGTGTAATTTATCACTGTCAAGCACATGGAATTTTGGACATACTATCTCTACTATAATCTCTGTTTTTACATGATTCTTCTTTTAAGAAGAATTTATAATCCCTTTTCCTATAAAAAGCACAGCTCAACAAAAACATCAGAGATTATTCCACTATGTGACTCAGCAAAGCTGCTGAACAGAAAAATTGCTTTGCTCATTGCAGGTATGATTTTAAGTCCTTGGGAACTGACGGAAAATTCAGGGAACTAATCCAAAAAAACAAGCATTTCCTCTTGAAGTCCTATGCAGCTGCAAAAGAACAGTCACGAAGAGTGGCTCCTGATTGTTAACTCCTGGATGTCTTGGGCCTGCTAGCACTTTAATGCTCCAAACACCTCTGCCCATATGCTGTATCTCTACCTCGCAGGTTGGTTGACTGGATGAAGGTCTGGGCAGACCCAGAGCCACACATACAGTTTCAAGAGCTGCTGCCTAAACCAAACAACACCCATGAGTTGCAGGAATGAGCATGAACAGGCTTCTGCATATGTCTCTGCTTATATCTAAGTGAAAAGCTTAAAGCATCCAGATGGTAACCTGAGTTTTCAACGATTAAATAGGTACATAAATGACAAATAAAATCACAAAGCAATATGACTTCCTCAAAAAAACATTTTCCTGTTCCTTTGAGCTATACATTTGCATGTCTGTGTACTGTTAAAACACATACAGGAGTATAACTCTGGTAAAAATGTGTATCCTGTTCCCAAATTCAGACCTGGGCTGTGTGACCTCTTCTGGGATGGAGTTCCAAAGCCCAAGACCTACTGCAGATGTCCTAGCCCTTCTCCTACCCCATCTGGATTAATTCAACTCCACTATTACATAGTTTCTCTCCAGGTGCCTGAAGCACATTGATAAAAGTGGATTTAAGCTACAGCAGCAGTTTCTACTGGCATGACTAAAGGTGTGGGTATATGTGATTTGCCTGACATTTCTATTACAAGGCTGATCGTACCTTAAAGTGCAGCAGCTGTTTGCTACATGAGTCAGCTCTCATTGACTCGATGAGCACAGATCATAGTTTTCTCAGAAAATCATCTTCTCTCAACAGCCGCAGAATTCTCACAGTAGCTTCTGACCTAACATGGTATATTTGTCCCCATCTTCCCATGCTAGAGTGCACATGGCAATGATGAACAGGACATGTATTTCCTCCAAAAACACTTTTCAAACTACCATAATTAGTATCCACAAAGAGAATTGAAGTAGCAATTAACTAAATAATGCATGCTGCTCATCAAAAAAGTATAAGTTCTCTAAAAGCGACTCAAATTAAGGCCTTTTTCACCACTTAGCTCATCATCCTGGAGGTTACTCAACTGTCAAGCAAGAAATCATCATGTACTACCCTAGACACATAACTTTCCTGTTGAGAGTTAGAGCGCTATCTTACACAGTGATACCTGGCCACTCAAATACTGCTCAGTTTTACTTTGCTAAATGGCTTATCTTGATTAATTCATGCCAGGTCAATCTAGTTAATCCTGTGTTTTTAATTTCATTACAGTCCCTGGAAGATAAGGGTGCTTGGCACCTTGAGAACATTGTTTAACTGGATCAAAGCTTTCTGATTTTATACTACAGTAACAACAATCTGGATCTCTGCTGCTGGGTTTGTTAACATCACATACATGTTCCACCAGACTCAAAGCTGGGGACAGTGAGTCTTATTAAGATCATTTAGAAGAATACTGATAAAGGAAGCTTTTCTTCTGTCTCTTGTAGGAGAGATGTATCTAACACTTCTTACACTACATATAAATGGTTTATGTTGCTAATTTATAGATGGAATATTCTAAATTAATATGGGCAGTACAGATGAAGCATAACTCCTGGTACGGAACTGCTGAGGCACTGTGGCCTATTTCTACCACTTCAAGAACTAGTTCAGGGCTTATAGTCATGCCAACAATTAATACTCGTGAAGTACTAGGAAAAAACAAAATTCAGCCAAATTATGAGGGGATTGTGGTGTGCTGCAATCAGGGATTAATCATCAATAGCAATACTAGCAAAAACAAAAAGGAAAAGATGTTTGGCACATAGCTCTTTTTGAATCATTATCACACAATGATTTCCTATAGACAAAGGGAATGGTGCATCTCCTGTTGAGAGCTACAGTGAACACAGTATAGTCTACTGTTTGTTCATGCTCTGATTTTGCACAGATTCTAATCAATACTGCTGATTAACAGGAGAAAACGAAAAATGGCTCTGCTCAACATTGCCACCTATCCCACCAGGCCAATTCAAACCCAAAAGATCAACCCCAATGCCTGAATGTTCACCCTGTCTCTGGCAACACTGCCTGTCCTCATTTCACATCTAGTGAAACCTCCAGAAGAAATGATGATATATCATAGCATCAGCCTTGATATGGCCCTCACCCCTATAGGTCACAGGAGCTGAGTGTTTAGGGCACTGTTTGGAGAACATGTTAAGATAGACAAGCATACAGCCTGAAAGTCATTTAAATTCTGGTCTGTCTGGGGTTTCTCAAGGAACCCAGCTAAGTTTTAAATGATTCCCTCCTTAAATCTAATTGCAAATACAGCCGAGGCAGAAAGTAAGTGCTTATCTCCTCATAATAGGTATCCAGGAAGTTTTCAGGCTAGGAAAGGCTTACTAGGTTGTGCAGTCCTCTAAAGTAAATTTGCTGGATTGCTGTCTGGGTTGGTGAGCTTTCAGCCTCTAAAGATTTCAGTGCACTGGATTTTACCTTGGGTTCCAGCATCTGAACTCCAGCCAGTTGCTTAAGGTTGAGGAAAATAATCCCCTGACAGAGGGAAGGGGTGAGCTCAGTCAAATTAAGATTCAGTAAACCTGAGATGAGTTTTTCAATTTAACTTTACAGTTCAGACAACTGCATTTATGTTTATTAATTCTAATTTAATTTTTGGACCAGAAAAGGTCTAGCTAATTACGCCCAGCACACACAAAAAGTATTTCTGATAGTATTATTTTGTCTCTTATTCTGTAAGTCATAGGCTATACCACTTTATAGTTCTATATTATTATTCAAAGGGTAGAAATAGGCCTTCCAGCAAATATTTCCAATTTCATATAGGAATCTGTTCTCCTGTTACAAAATAATTACATTTACAACTTCTTCAACTGAGCAAGAAAAGTTCCAGCTTTACAAATATATCAAGTTACATAAATCTTAATTCTGCTCCTTCCCCAAAAAAAAAAAAAAGAGAGAAAAAGAATAAAGGAACATACACCAGAAGGTAAGACATTTCGTAACTGAAAAGAAATCAAACATCATGCACACAGGGCACTGCCTCCATATGGAAAGGCATACGTAGGGCACTGTCTCCATATGGAAAGGCATTAAGGCTTCCTGAAAAGCTGTCTTCTCCACATGACTGTGAAAGGCCATGAAACACATGCGTTAATGCAAGTAACATTCTTGTTTGAGTTCAAGGCACATGGAAACTTTGCATACGGATGTCCACGCTTAACTAATAAAGGCAAGGGATCAGAAAACTTGGAGTGACTGAAGGCTATGAATCTCTTCTTGGAGAGAAGAGACGGGGAAAGGAGCCTCCAGTCTCCAAGAGATAACCAGCACCAGTGGCTCAGCTGCAAGCTAGAAAATGTTAAGCACAGAAGGAAAGAGAAAGCCATATTTATGCTATGATATCTCAAAGAGAAGCTCTAAAGCTTCCCCTACCCTGTCAGCAAAGCAATAGCTCCTTCATCCTCCATAATGTGTACTTCCAGGACACTCACAGTTTCAGCCTTTTGGCATCAACATAGGAATCCATCCCATTTCACATACAGTGACAGCACGAATGTGCCAATACAGCAGACCAAAGGCTTGGTCTTAAGAGATGTGAGATTTTTTTCCCACTGACCGCAAAGGAACTTGGAAGGTACTCAGCACCTGATAGCATCAGGGTCACTAAGCACTGAGATGGAAGGTTTGTCTCTGAGGTACCCTCAGTAAGATCTCCCAGAGAGCCTTAACTTTGTACAGCTTTTCCTTTTTAGCACAAATGAAGGATCTTCTATAGTGCTCTTTATGGATGTGTTTTAAAAGTAAATATAACACGGAACCTGAGGCAGCTTCCATTTCATGCTGCGCCTTCAGGCTGCCTGAGGTGGGTTTAGTTGAGACATCTAAAAGCTGGGAAAATGTCACTTTTAAGCATTCTGATCTATGGAGTCCGATTAAGATTCCATTATAGCTCATAAACTTCTCACAAACAGGAAGTATAAACTCCTCACTCCTAATTCTTCATGGCTGCAACTAAACTACCTTGTACAGGAATCTCCAGACAAAGAATATCTACCCAGCAAATTATCAGAACTGTTGCAGTGAATTATCTGAACCATATTAGGTACTTTCCAAAGGACACTTATAAACCCAGGGAAAATAGGTAGATCCAGACTACTGCATCACTGAGTACAAGAAGACTGTAGGAATTTTAACCTGCAAATTAGGTTCTGGTTTGCACATACCAGTGTCTGAAACTGGGGTTTGTCCTTGTTTCCCCCTTTGGAGTCTAGATTTTGATTAGAAAAATTAGCTGTAGAGAACAGTCATTAACTCTGTAAAATACCACTATCCCTATATTTAGGCTCAAGATTTTTTGCTGTCTTCACGGTAATTATCTTATACAAATTTGGCCAGAATTTCTTCCTTCTCTTCTGATATAAGCCCCTATTAACCTATTGGTCTGATACTAAAACCACACTACACAGATATCCAAATTGCCCCTATACCAATGTTTTCTTTAAGTACATTTTACAATCATCTGTAAACTATGTAAGTATTTGGACATTCTTACATTTCAGAAGACATTAAAAAGGAAAGATCTACATAAACACTTAACAGTTATTAATAGTCTGTCCTCAAAACTCCTTTTGCCAAGTACAGGAGTCCTACTACCCACTCTCAACAGATAGGCAATTTAATAAATCCAAGTGAACAAGCCACAGAAATCCTATTTAACTGCACAGCCTCCTGAGATCTCACAGGCATCTTACTTTACATCGGGAAATCAAACCAGCATCTAGAGGACTCTAGACTGCAAATATCTGAAGTCACCATCATGCTGCCCCAGCAGAATGAGCTAGTGCCTATGCAGGCATATTCAGACTCATATGCTTACGTGCCCAAAGGCATGTAATTTGTTAGCTTGCTCTAAGGTTACCTACTATGCCTCAAAGGTGCCGTATTCAGTCCAGTTGAAAAGACAGAGCCACTTTATTTCAAAGGAAGAAAAGACTTGGCCACTATCCATCCTTAATATATAGGTAAGTATTACATGTTTAATACAAAGTAATGATTAAGGCATTCAACCAGAAACTGGGAAAAGTTGGGTCTAACTGAACACCTTGAGAACATTAAGCAGACATCCCCCCAACCCCATCCCAGCTGAAACTCTTTAGGCTTCTGCCTTGGCTTCAGCAGTAGCAGTCATTTTTCTCCTTCTTAGTATCTGGTGCAGTGCTGTGTTTTTGACTTTCAGCCTGGGAACAGCACTGATAACACTGATGATTTTAGTTACTGCTGAAATGTTTGGTCTGACCAAGGACTTTCTGAGCCTCATGCTCTGCCAGGGAGGAGGAGAAGCCGGGAGGAAGCGGAGACAGGACACCTGACCCAAAACTAACCGAACAGGTATTCTATACCACAGCACATCATGCCCATGATGTAAAAACTAAGGGCAAGTACCCTGAAGAGGTGGGTTCACAGCTTGGTCGAGCTTCGTATAGGGTGGTGAGCGGTTGTATTCTCTTCCCTTTTATTTCCCTTGTCATTACTATTATCGGTGGTAGCAGCAGTGGTTTGTGTTATATCTTAGTTACTGGATTGTTCTTATCTCAACCCGGGGGAGTTGCATTCTTTTGATTCTCCTCCCCATCCCTCCGGGAGCAGGGGAACGAAAGAGGGGGGAGTGAGTGAGCAACTGTGTGAGTTACAGCTGGTCTTAAACCATAACAGCTTCTGACACAGAAAAGGTAATGGAAGCTACTACCTACCTAATTCTCTGAAATGGCTACCACTCTTACTAAACCTGAATTATTAAAGAGACCAGTAAGACACCACGGGTGAATGCCCTGGACCTGCACTGCACTAGTAGGTAGAACCTCCCCAGAACCTCAAGGGAGAGCTGCAGGTTACAACTGTTCTCTTGTGTCTATATTACTAACCCAGTGTTTTGCGTAATACATTAGAGAGGAGACTTTCAGGATTCTCAGATACTCCACAATACAGCTCTCTTGGCATCCACCTTTTTTACAGGTAATCACATTATCCACCACAAAGGGCTCAGTTTGCCAGTGCCCTCATGCCTTGACACTGTTCTTACTTGTGTTACCATGCTATGACAGGTAAATACTTGCAAGGTTCAGTAAAAGCTGGAGGGAGCTAAAGGCCCTCCAGGAGGGCCAGGCAAATGGAAAAGTGCAATTATCAGTGTTGCAGCAACAGGCATTGGGTTTATTTTAACAGGCTTCTAAAGTCTTCCACTGTCAGCAGATCTGTCAGGCTTGCAAGGCCACACTGTACTGATTTTAATTCCTCACTGAAGATGTGCGAAGATGCAGTAACATGTAAGGGTCCAAATGTGATATATTTGCCCCTTCCAAGCTACTGAAGGAAACACATGATCATTATGATGATAAGGGATACAAACCCATCATCTGTTCAGGCTTCAGAAATCTCTACAGTGATGTAAGAACTCCACAGATAAAACTATGTACATCTTACATACACTCAGAGCTCCAGCATGTACTTCCTGAGACACGCTGCTACCTGGTTCCTGTCACAGAACAGAAATAACCCCTTGCCTTTGTCACTGTTGAAGCTATCCATACCCTAACTCCATAAGCAGCATGTATCATCTTTTCCAGTGAACACAGTGCCCACAAGTTTCAGTCACAGCTTCTGCTGAATGGCATTTCCTGTGAAATGATTTTAATACAAATATATGCAAAGAAAATGGGGAGCCCTTAAAAACCCTTGGTGGCTGTTTGAGCACGAGGTACTCTGGTCCTTGCCCAGCAGCATCCTAGGACTCCTGGACACAGCTGTAGTAACACAGCACCTGCAAAGAAAGGTGGATCTGCAAAGCCTCCTGACCACCACCAAGATCCTATGCCAGCATGGTGCATCAGCTTTGTTTTGCAACTTCAGGCTCCCCTGATTTTCCAACCCTTTCAAACTCCCGTTTTTGTCTTTTAAACAGTTCTTCCAATTTTTTCACATTTGTCTTTCCGATGGAGCCAGATGCAGACTATCGCTGTCTGAAGAAGACCTGGACAAAACAGGCTGTTTTTCCTACAATAGCCATGAAAACAGACAGCAGCTTTACTAAGCGTTAACCCATGTCAAAGTTCCCTATGTCTGCCCACCCAAAACATTTTTAGTAGGAAAATTCTTGTTTGAACTCTGTACTTAAAACTTAGGGAAGCTTGATCCATCCCAAGGGTTGTGGGGAATTGTTCAGCACTCAGCATAAGGAGCGGCAGCAAACATCCCATATGCCTGCCAAGTCCACTTGTTTGCTCAAAAAATACCAGTCACACATTTGCCAACATTCGCTTCTCTCCTCATTACAGCAGCTTCCTTGTTTGTCTCTGTAAAAAACATAACAGTTCACCCTAAAACTGTCCCCAAACCCTTAAATGAGTAGCATTTAAACTCCATAGGATGGCTGAGGCAGTCATAAGCTTATGAGTCTTCCCAAAGGACACTGAGTACACAGAACAGTCATATACTGTACAGTGAAACAAAACAAACCTTTATTTGTAATCACATTTGTTTTCTGGTTTGACAAGTGCAAAGCAACTGCATTAACCTTATATAGAAAAGCTGCTGGCAAGGAGTAGACCAGAAAGCCAATCAACATCCAACTCCATGAATTACCTACCACCACAGGACACTGATAAACAGAGAAGACATTTCAAAATGGGACAGCTGCTCTTGTTGCACCCAGCACACTCAGAGTCCACAAGTAGAATTGTCCTGTACACAAATGTTCATACAGGGTACCCTTGTTCACTAGGACCAGAGGAGATTAGGCACGGTCTTGCCACACAAGACTGGGAAAATGGCCATATTTGGGAAGCAAGGACAATTACATGCACCAAGGGAATCTCTTTAGGCTTTATTCTTCTGGCTGATGAGAGAGAGAAAAAGAACAAAAATATTCCATGTTCTTAAAGGCAACCTGATAAAAAACCCCACAGCTATAGCATCAGCACAGCTGTTGAAATGCACTAAAAATGCAGACTTCTAGTCTTCTCTGTCCTATAATAATGGTTCATCAGTCTGTCCACTTCCTTATTAGATTAATATGTCACCAACTTTAATTAGAATTACCAGGCTGTGACAGGGCATCTCCTCTAAATGACAAAGTCAAAGGCAACAACAGCAATAAAAAACATTAAAAAAGAGAGAACACTGTGACCTTCAGTCCCACCAAAGACTATGAACATTCCACTGCTGATACCAGTTAGCTGGTACATGCCCCTTCCAAAGCTGCCTCACCCATCGACCAAGCTATTTGAGTAGACTTCCTAGACTTGAAAATACTGCTGCCTCACAAGTGAGTCAGCAGACCAGGCACTGTAAACACTTTCTCTGCTTGGAAGTGGTGTGGGATGCCTGTCTGTCTCCACATGATAGGTGGTTATGGAGTTTCCCAGGAAACTGGCAGCCAAGCTCTCATGTCTGGCATGAGGAGTTCCTGGAACTTCTCACCAGGTTCTTCTACATTATGAGCTCCCAGCTGCTCCAAGCCTCCACTCTACATAGTCCTGCTACAGCTATGCTTCCTGCTCACATCCACCTTCTTGGTAAGCCTTTTTATGGCCTGGCAGCTATTGTACAGGTCTGCTGGAGCCAGGAAATCCGGGACATTACACAGTGCACCTTCTGCAACCTGGACTTCAGCTGGAATGGCAGTGGGACACCATAAAATCCATTGCACAGAGCCACTCTGCCTGATGACTCTGTAAAGAAAGCAAGGGACAAGGTTGACACTCCTGACTGCTCTGACCAGAAGTGGGTCAGGCTCTCACACAGCAACAGCCCAGTAGGTACTAGACAGTCTGAACAACCTGCTCTTCCTCTGAAAAAAAAACAAACTTGGAAGGTGCTAGGTCCAGACCTCACAAAGTTCTCTGAGTGCAGCTTGTCCTTGTCCCTGCTTTGCTTTATGTGACTACAGCCTCAGAGCTGCTCCCTTTAAAACTACCTAAACATACCTCAACTTAACCTCCCTCTCCCAAACATGAGACCCAAAACCAGACTCACCAGTGTCTGAATCCCACTTGTTGTCCAGTAGGAGGAAGAAAGAACTTTCTTTTGCAGGATCTGGGCTGGGTGCCTGGAACAAGCCCTCCTCCACATCAGCTGGCAGATTCATACAATTCAGAGGGCTCACAGCCAACTGTCAAGTGGTGATGGCCTAAAGATGAATAGTTGAGTCCTTTCCGTGAGCTGGGACCTGCTGGCAGGAAGAGGAAGAGGAGGACTGGCTGTCCCAGTGCAAAGACTAGAGGCTAGAGTGTTTTAGGCATGAGTGGTGCCTGTTTCAGGAGAAAGGTGATGTTTACAAAGATCTGTTTCTGGAGACAGGCTGGTCCCTCACACTGATGGTATGATCTTGACTAGTGCATGTCTAGCTTACCAAAGCTTACCAAAGGTGTGAGCAGGCCTGAACTGATGTGGGCATACCAGATGTTTCAGTTCTGTCCTCTCCAGAGAGTTGTTCTTCACCCCACAGAGAGCCTGACATAAAACCTGAATGGCAAAAACAAAGAGTTCTACAAAACCTCATACTCAGTGTACAAGCAGGAATCACCCATGACCAAGGGCAGCTGTACTTAACCATGCTGTAACCTTCTCCTGCTTTTCTGCCCTAATGAAGCATGGGTGACTAATCTGATGGAATATTCCTAGGCAATGAGTTCATTACACAAGTGAGGCTTTGGAAAAGTTGTAGTGCCAGGAGTATTCTAACCATATGAAGAACAGATACAGATACCCTCTGGGACCAGTTGGTCACTTGTGCCAAGAGAGGTGCTGAAGTAGACCAACAACAAAATCTAAAGACATGGGCAGAGGGTGATGGCATCAGCCTTTCAGTCTCATGGAAACCAGGCTCTTCCAGGTGAATCTGGTCATTCAAACCTCTTACCTGGTACTCAGAGATGACTTCTGGCACTCCAGCTGGGATTTCTAATGGCTCAGAGAGTCTGGATAATCAGAGGGTTTGGATCTTAAAGGCAACTCTGCAGCTTTCTTGCAGAACAACACAGACAAATCCATTGCTCTATGTTCTGCACAGAACCACAACAGAGGCATGTCCCTCCCCTGCAGTGCTTACACACCTTTTAAATTCCTGTACACAAGTGCCAGAATCTGAGACTGTTTTCGTTACCTTCTGCTTCTATTTCTAAACATTTTAAATGGCTAATCGCAGCTGTCTGCTGCTGAATGAACATTTACCGTCCCGTTGCAGCCTTTAGAAATAGATTTATCATGCAAATGCTGGTAGAACATCAAGTATAGCTGAAATAATGTGTATATATAACAATAATAACCTTCCCTAAGAGATATTATGCCATAGTTGGTCACAACAGTCCAAAAATAGAACGATTGTTCTCAAATCAGTAGCACACTCCACTAGTGTTGCTCATCTCTCATCACAAGGGACACTTGTGTTTTGTGCAGCTGGACTCTTTCTTGTCTAGATTTGACTTGTCACATGCTATGCTGTTAGTGTGTTTATTGCAATTTTTTTTTGCTTGCTTATTTGCATCATTCATTTTGTCATATTTTTCACTATTTGTACCTAAGATGCCTATCACACCAAACTGTTTCAATTGCCTGTATCACCTAGAATTCTGCTTTCAGCAGTGACCAACAGGGATTTTTGGATTAAAGCAATTAAAAATATATGTCTAGCTACTACTGCAATGCAGGTGCAGAGAGAGCAGCAGGAATTCTCTCCAGACACTATCCATGTAGTCAGCTTACACAGCAACTAACTGGCTGCTCTTCCATCATCTTCACTTGATAAGCACTTTCTTCATAGTTTACAGAGTATAAACCCCTGTCTTTTGAAGCACAAACACAATGCTTCTTTGGATAACTTCATACTGCAGTGAGTTTCACTTCATGGGACTAAAAGCTGCCAAGCCTACAGCGCTGAGTAACCAAGAACTCTCGGGACCCTCTGGGATGTGAATCTTAGAGAAAAAGGGGTGGCATTTTCCTCCACACACTGGCTTGCTTCCCTTTTAGTGAGTGAGAGGTTCTCATTTCGCAAGATGAAAAAAAAGAGAAGAAATTGAAAAGTTCCATCTGCACAGTCAGACTTCACATTTTTGTTTTCCGTGCTAAAAAAAAAAAAAAAAAACCACAAAAAGAAACCAGACCTGAGGAAGAATCTCTGTGCCCAAAACATGGGTAACACTTTCCTTTTTTTTACAGTTCATGCAATAATTGTTTGACAATGTCTCCCTAAAAATCCTGCCCTTGTATAACTTTGGCTGATCACAAACTACAGTGCTACTACTAAAAAAAGCATTTTTCTTTCCTTTTACGAGAAAATGTATGCCAATTCTTTCACCATTAGTGCCTCTTTCTCCTCAGAGGCACCAGGACAGATGCTGCCTATTAATTTTTCATTAATGTCAATTCTTGCTTGACATCTCAAATTTATCCATTAGGTCTAACAGTGTATTTCAGATTTTTAATTTGACAGATAGAAATACACAATTCTCAGAAGAATTCAAAAAAATACAGTTTGCAGATTTTTTTTTTTGTGTGATTACTACTTCTAAAGTTTGTTTCTTACTCTCCAAAATAGAAAAATACAACATGGAACTGAAAGCTAGGAACAGCCAAACGCATTCTGCCTGAAGCTGAGTGATTCCTCTTCACTCTGATGAGAGCAGGAAAGGTCCTTACAGATATGAAAAGTGAAAGCAAGGTTTTAAGTCTACAAAATTTCCTACGTCTTGCCCCAAAACTTGACACTACTTGCCAGTGACACAGGGGTGAGATAACTGCTACAGAGTGGAATGTTAATAGAACTTCTAACTCTGTGTAGGTGCTAAACTATGTAGCCGTGATTGCTTAAACATGGATTACACAACCTAAAATTTATTGATCGAAGGAGAAACCACAGAGGGTGCCTAAGTAGAAACAAATTAATTTCATCTGTCTTCTTATTTTTATATCTAAACCAACATCAACAGATGTGAAAGAAACTGTACAGTCCTCATTTTTTTGTTATTTTCTGTACGTTAGAGAAATAATCTATACGAACAAACTGCCACGCGTTAATAACCAACCCACACCAGCTTTCACAGAAATGCAGTCTACCCAAGAACAAAACTTTGGATATAAAACCTTCCAATTAAGGACCATTTCTAATATACAATGTGTACCCATAGCTCCCATGACTTTCCTAAAATGTGCTCAGATTAGAAGGGTATTCTTTTGACTCACTGACTTACCATATTCAAATTTGATAGGCATGTTTGGTTGGAGACAGCCATCATGACCAGATTTATTTTTTCTTTCAAGAAGAACACTTTGAAGTGCTGCTAATAAATTGGCCATTTAGAAATCTGCATTTCAGAAACAGCGTAAATAATTAGCCATCCCTTTTAGCATTCTCCCGCTGTTGTTATCCATGTAACTTCTGATACATAGTCAAGAATAAACCACTGAACTACAAAGTGTAATTAAACAGTTACATTAACTTTCCATGCTATATGCTACAAAATAAAGATCCAGTCACAGGGAAAAAAGCCTAAGCCACCCAGGTCCATCCGCTGAAAGGGAAATAAATGGGGACACTCCACACCCACACAGGGCAGTTTCTGAACTCATTTTTAAACCCTTCACAGTTCTATATATAGAAGACTTCCAGCAAAAGGCATTTTATGGTGCCATGGAAGGAAGGAGCTTTACTAAGTATTCCTGCTATTCAGATATCATTAGGGACTGTACCACAGAGCTTGCACAACCCCCCTCTGAGATCAAGGAACTATAATGATAGCTCCTGTGTGAAGAAAAAGCCTGTATCTTAAGGAGCTTATCGTCTAAGTAGACCGACTATAATCACTATGGTGTGAACCCAGCCTGCACAGCATTTAAGCTATTTTGTTTCTTTAAAAGCTACATTACCCATGAAAAAGAGGTGGGTGTGAAATTGGACCTGAATCTCAGTGTCCAGTCCATTATTCATGTGCTGTCTCAGTTTGTAGCTCACAGTACAAAACATTACTTTGTCCTTGTAAGCCTCAATTATCCTGAAATTATAAATTACTTCTATGCTGCTTATTTCCTACAGTGAATGATACTGTACTCCATAATCTGACCTAATACAAGTCTGTGTACTAAGCAGTTCAGGGCAGACTTACTTACAAAAGAACTCACAGCTGCCGAAAATGAAGAAAATTCAGAACTTCTCATATCCATAATCTTTGTGCTACCAGGGAATAATTTGATGCTTTAACAGTAATTACAGTTTTGGAGTATGAACTTAGATGACTTGCTATAACCTTATTATTTACATAAACATGGCATGTCTGGTATACTGTACATGCATGTATTGAAATATGGTACTGATCTCTCCATCCCAAAAGATCACCAAGCAGCCATGCCAGTAGCTTTTGTGCCATTTATAGAGATTTGTTTACATAGAAACCCAACTATGCCAATAGTACAGTATATTCAAAGTGCTTCCTGTAAGCTTTAATCTAGGTACATACTGCTAACAGGAGTCACATGCTGGCCCCAGGCTGATTATTTACCAAATTCAGGATATATCAGCCATAAATCAAGACTAATTCATCACTCTGGCCAGCTCCCAAGTGTTCCTACAAGACCATATGAACTGTCAAAAGATCATCATTCATCATGGCTTCATTCGGTAATGACACTCCATGTCAGATCAGAGGAATGTAAAAGATTAGTAATACATTTAGCCAACAATGGCCAAGGTTTTGAGTAACTCTTCATCTGCCTTTAAAAACTCAGAGCAGGTCACCACACTGAATGGTGGTGTGACCTCAGTTCACATGGCAGTCACTGTACGAGAAGAGTGGAGCCAACCATAATTCTGACATTTCTCAAATGAGAAAGGATTGTTCAATGTTTTAACTTCAGTTGCGTAAGGCAAAAAATATTCAGTAATCAGGATTACATTTTGCAATCTTTGCTAACACTGAAAAAGGCTTCATCTTACACATACTACAGCAAGATACTTCACTGGTGATATGCTAAAAATAATAATAAAAAAGAGCCAAGAACTGCAGTTTTAGGTTTTCTATAGATATTGTGTTGATTCTGTCTGTATGATCCATGACAAATTAGGTTCAGTAAATTCTGCACCTAAATCTCAAAATCCCAAATCTCAAAAGAGCAACCACCTACCATGCACAATTTAGTAAAACACTCTTTTTACATTGATTTATATATAGAGCAGTGGGTTGGATGGTCTTAAACATTTAATTTTAGGCTTTTGATAAGTTCATGTACCAAATTATTTAAGTGCCAGAAAAAAATGATTCAGAATTTCATCTGGTATGATGCCCCCGCTGTATGTGATAAACAACTGTAGAAGACAATTTTAACTTCAAAGACTTCACTCTTTAAAGGCAACATTAAAGAAAAATACACAATGAGACATCAGACCAGCCTATACTCAGTTTTTCACAGTCATGTAATTTCAGAAGTACTGTGTAGTGTGTTATCTTATCATACAAACAAGCGTGGCACTGGGGTGAGGGCATCTAACTGTAAGGTAGTAAACGAGAACAGGATTTGCAACTTGGGCCTCCCACTTCCTGGGTAAGGGATCTACTCATTAGACTACTACATATAGATATTATAGGCTACTGTGTATGTACATAAGCACATACACATGTATATGCTATATAAATGCCTCCCTTTATTAGGTATCTTATAAAAGGCAGAGCACACCACCTGTACCCCAAGCAGCAAAGGTATCTTCCACCCTGCACCACATAGGGTGCTGTGGATACTTTTGCGAGGTTCCCAAGCCTCCCTTCACAAACGCAGATGGTAAATCTGGGGATGTGAACTTCATTCTCAAGGTCCAGTAGACCCAAGACAATAAGAGTACTGCCAAACTCCTTTCACAAAGAGAAAGTAGGAAAATAAGAACAATCGGCCATTTTCCAGCAGGGATCTGCTGAGGCAATTTTGCATCTTATCTGAACAGTCACAGGAAAACAATTCATACTATCTGAAGCCTCAGTTATTTATAGTTTATGTTTACTCACTGTTCAGTAGAATAAATGTGCAGAGTACTACTGTGATAAGACATAAAAACGTTACTAGTTATACTGATGTGCTCTAGTAAAAACTTTACAAATGGAAATACTGCTGCTAAATTTCTCTTACTTACATTTCTAAGCCACCGTATCCCTATCTGCCATATCACTGTCAATTCCCTAATCATCTTCTCAATAGTCTGCTTGTTAAATTGCTTTTTATGGATTAAATAACTTTTCCAGCAAATCACATCCATTCAGTATGTAAACCATGCAAAGGAAGCCAAAGGGGAGTGGTGTGCAGATTACATGAAGGAGCAGGTTTCAGTGATCCCAATTCAGTGAATGGAGAGTCACACTCCCATCTTCTGCCACTGCACCCTGTATCTGACCAACCCTCTCCCCATCTTTCCCTGCAGAACACCTCTCCATACACAAACCCTCTTTGCCTACTGCAAATCCCCACTATTCTTCACATCTCCCTTCCCACTGTCTCCCTCCCTATATTCATCTGATCATTACTTTCATTTGACCACGCTTTCTCTTCATCTCTACAGTCCAACCTTAATGACCCTTCTGCCCATTATTACTCCCCCATGCACAGCAGACCCGCCTACTTGTTCTCTGAACTACTATTCTCCCTCATGTCCTCTTCTGTATTGGTTGATCTTGATGTGCTTGGCCATGGGAAGGTAATCTAGACAGTGATCTAGAAATGCCTGACCAACCAACTGGCCAGCCAAAAGGCATATCTATGTGAGCTATCAGATCAGATCACACACTACCTCGCAGGATAGCTAAACAACCTACCATATGCTTGCATAGCTGCCCTAGATGCTTGGACATGAGGAACTGATTTACCTTAGGTAAAGCAACAGCTCAAACCACCCTACAATATCCAGCTAAGACCAAGCCTGACCTGCTGAAGCTGAAGTCCAAGACATGACCAGACTAATGCAAGAATTAAGTATGGATTTCCTAAGCTGTGTGACAGTCGTATTGCCTTTAACTGGATGCGTAGCTATAGCAAGACCTTTGGGCAAGAAGACAGACTTTGCCTTTTTCTTTTTGCTCTTTACCAGCTGTGGCATTTGAGTGGAATATGGAAAACCAACTTCAGTACCCTCTCAAACTGTGACAGCAAACCGTGATTAGGAGCCCTACCTAAACTTGTTGACTCATAATTATTTAATCTCCTAGCACTACTTTGTCTTCCTTCACTACCATACTTCAGAAATTTGCCAATTCCTAAGGGCGCCTTAAATCACCACTAATGACTAGGTTACTATCAAAGGGCATCTCTTAGTAATGACCTAATTCAGTTTCCTGAGTTTTTGGATGGAAACAGATGCCTGTTGACATGGGATTATTTTTTTCACTGCAAAGGAATGTTAGATATTTGACCTCTGCCTTTTTTTCCCACTGCAACTGTCAGAGTGGCTACTTCTACATGTCATCTAAAACAGACTTTAACTGTGCATTGTACACACACATACTGGAGCATGCAAATAAGGAGACAAGGTCTAGTTTCACAATTCACAGCTCCATTCACGCAGATTTGTTGCCTAATTGAGCATAAATCCTATCATTCTCTGTGTCTTAGAATAACAAGCTACTTAGTATAACTAAGTGGTGGATAAGAAACAGTGATCTGGTGTGAAGATGATCACTGCATGGGTAACAAGGTGGATATTCAAACAGAATTCAGAACCATTTTACCATCACATCCTGGCTTCAAAAGATCATTAGTGGAATACCAGGCTTGACTTTGGTGCTTGTATCTTAAGCAGATGTGATAAATTAGAGAGAGTTCAAAAGCTGCTACAGAAATAACTGGAGATCTGGAAAACGAACATTATTGACTAAAGCTCAGGTGTGTAGTTTGCACAGAGAAGGTTAAGAGGAATTTAGTCTTCCTCTCCAGACAGAAGTATGAAGGTATTTTGACACTAGACAGTTCTTTAATTTTCATTCAAATGCCTAACATAGTTTAACAACTGGAAGCTGAAGCTGGAGATATAAACTAGAAATAAATAAGGGATTTTAAGAATTTTAATAATTAACTGTGGAACACTCCACTTGTCATGAATTTCCTGTCCCTTGAGGACCTTAAATCTAGATGGTGCATATTTCTAAAAGATAAGCTTGAGCTTAAAAAACAAACATACAAAACTTCTAAAACTTACGGCCTTTATGAGAAAAACCCATCTACTAAAATTACATGTGGAGCATGATGTGGAGCCAACTGTGTGATACTAATAGTCCTGCCTAGGCTAAAAGAACTATGAATACAAGATGAGACATGCACAAGGTGTAATCCAAGAAAGGCCAGACACAGCTGAATTTACACCCATAAACCCAGATGTCCATAATCAATGCATCTCTGACTCCTGGCATGATACTGCACAACCACCTAAAGCATTACTGAGTAAAAGTAATCTTCACACAAAAATTACTATTGTTACAGTACAGACTACAGTTCCAGGGAAAAGAGATGAGAAAGTAATTTAAATGTAGCTCTAAAGTCATGCAATTGGGCAGAAAATTAAAAGCTGTTTCTGTTAAGGGCGGCCCATACATTTTCTGTACATTTATTAAAGGGGTGTGGGGCAGGAAGAATCACCCACTCCAGCAGCTTCTTCACCCCAGACTCAAGCAACCATGTTCATATCATTCAAGGCAATCAATAGTAGTTGCCTAGAACTAACAAACAGCTTTGCTGCCAGCTGCCTTAAAGAACATGGGAAGTCACTTGCAACATTCCTCCCTGCCTGTTACTGTCACTTTGCAGCACTAGGCTCCTACCAAATTGGTAACTGCAGCAGAGTCATCCAGGCAGCTCTGATCGTGGGAATACTGGTCTCAATCTGCTGCTTGACATAATGCCATACTCCATTACGCACAGTATGCAGCAGGCCATGATTATCTCCCTTTCCATGACTAGGCATTCCTATAAAACATACCACTATCACAGTGAGGGCTTGTACTTCAGTAACAGGGCTCAGGATGTCTGACTGCATCTGCAGGCTGCATCTGCCTGTCACTTGTGAGGAGAGAGGGTTTCTCTTAGAGACAAAGTCTTGCAGAAGCCGGAAGAGGATCACAAATACAAACCAGGATGACCAATGACTTCCCCACAAGCTGAACCAAAGGCAAACCCAAGTCCTTTGTTTTAGCTTTCCCACAATAATCCCTTAGCATGACTCAGAAAACCCTACAAAAATATCAGCAAGTTATGAAAGTACAAAACAAGCAGCTAAGTATGGCCACCCTTTCCTGTATTTACGGGAGACACATTCAGATAATAACTCAAACCTTCACCTCCTTCTCCTCCAAGTACAAAGGATTCTCTTTTGAGCCATCCTACTGTAACACAAACTTAGAGCAACATGCATACAGCTTAAAAAAAAACCAACAACAAAACCAACAACAAAATTCTCACAAAAATACTTGCACTGCAGACACTATTCTTCCCTGGGGAGAGGATGAAAGAGCAACATGTGACAGATGTTTGTCATGTCATTTTATATAGTATTCTAATGCACGCAAACAATAGTGGTAAGACTTGTACAGAAACCTAAACAGACCAGACTGAAACAAAGTGTTACAAAAATAACACCTGAAAAAGAACAAAAGAATTCTATTTGGAAAGCCCAAGAAAGTATTTTTAGGAAGCTCTGTTGATTTTTTTTATGTCAGTTTTAAAAAAAGAATAAAGTCTCTTTTAAGGACTCCTTCAAATCCCGAATTTGTCTCCATTATCTGCTGACTCAGAGACTTCACAAGACTCTCTGGCTGGGAAACTGCAGGGGTTGCTTCCGACATAATATAGTATTGATGTACCACTAAAGGATGTAACACCATGAAACAGAGCATCCTCTTAGCCTGCAGGGTTTCTAGCTATTCTCTTATGCTTCATATTTCCTCCCTGCAGCCGAAAACTCATTTTCCCTTATGTAAAACTCCTCTCTATACTAGTTTTATAAATAAGCAGATAAAAAGAATAAATAAATTATCCTCTGGGAAAGCAGCTGAGCAGTGAAATGTCAGAGTGTAATGGATACCTGATCATAAAGGCATAAATTTCAACTATGAAGTGTAAACAGAAGCACGACACTCTAATAATTCATTCACTCGTATAAATATGTATGAAGGCAACTAAAAAAATCATTCACCCAGTTTGGGCAGTATGTGTTTCAGCTTGCGAACTACTGCACAGTCATTGCACAAGCTCCTATGGGAAAGGTGGCACAGATCCTTTGATTTTTCAGGCTGTTGCCATTCACTGGAAGACACCAAGGCATCATTCTTCAATCTGAACTGGTTATTGGTATTCCATTCTAGACCTCAGATACTGAAATCATCCTTCAAACATGCGCTGTTAAGCAGCCTAAGCAAAGAAAAATCCTGCACAGCTTTTTTTGTTTGTGTTCAGGTATTTGTATTCTGCAATAGTTAGATCAGGAGGTATCTCTGAACAGTGCCAGATGCTATTGCCAGTAATGATAAAGAAAATAAATCTAAAATGCAGTTTACCTGCAGTTGCTAGAAAAAGAAACAACTTTCTGCCACCATGAACTTTTCTTCCTCACAGAGGCTCAACATCCATGAAAGCCCACTCTCTTCAGCAGCCTGTGCTTTCTGATCTCATCGTAAGAACTATATGCCACAACCTGTTCCCAAGTTTAAGAATGTACTTCCAACAGTTTTCTCACTTCTGCAAATGTTAACAGAAGTTTTACAATGTGAGTAAAGGTCTTAAATACAGCATTAAAAAGATGTCCCTTCCTAAGGTGGTGGGACATATCACAGTGAAGAATAGGACAGAAAAAGCAAGTAGCCAGCTAAAGAACTGAGGTGGATTCATGGTGTGCTCAACCTGTGTGGAGGCAGAGAAACTGGCAAGTCCAAAACAAGCAAATCCCTGAGCACTGGTCCTGTGGTTGGGAGGGGTTTGGAGGGAGGAAGGTATGTAGACACTGAACTCCTAAACTTCAGAGCTACTACAAACTCTGTTACAACAATTCTGCAGAACACAAAACAGGGACACTGAACTCCTAAACTTCAGAGCTACTACAAACTCTGTTACAACAATTCTGCAGAACACAAAACAGGCATTCTCCCTTTAGCAAGAGATTCCCAGATAGGGAAACAAAAATAACAAGCAAAAAAATACCTCATCAGTCATCATTAGCGGGCAGTGCTGTTCCAACCAACTCAACAAAAAGCTGAAAGCCAGCTGGGTAACAACTTTTTCCCCTCTTCTTCATCCATACATCCTCAGCAAACAAGTTGAAGAAAGGAGAGGACATCTGCACAAACCACCAAAGAGATTTGCTCTGCTTTTCAGAGGAGCCCCACTACACTTTTCTTTAATCGATTTAGGAATCAGAACTGACTGATCCACATTCTTACATTTAATCATGAACATATTTAGGTTAGAATAAAATAAAGGCTTCACATTTATAATCCCGTATTAACACACACTGAGGAATACCCAGAAAAGTGTACAAGTGTATAAAGATGCAGATGGCAACTGAAGTTTCTTTAAGTGCCTAAACCACCTGAAAACCCCACTAGCTGCTTTCACACCTTTCAGCACCAACTTTTAAATATAGAGCTGACAGTCCTTGCTCATGTAATCAAGGTTTGCAAGACCATACACTGATTCTGGAATACTTCCTTAATCTTCTAAGGGATTATCTGTTCCCATTACTACCCAAAGTGATTAAGTCACATGGTTCTGAGCACATCACAAATAAGAGACCAAATCTGCTTTTCTTCTGTAGAAAACCTTTTCACAACATATGAATCAATGCAACACGTAAATGAGGTATTATCCTCAGTGTCAAGCAGGAGTACAGAGAAAAGGAGATTGTTTCTTTTACCATGAAGAAAAAAATACCAAAACCAAAATGTAAACTCAGTCTCTGATTCTGTGTCCTCATTACTGAAAATCACTTGAACTATATGTTCTAAAAAATGCCCTTTAAAATTTATTTACATGTTTTAAAATCAAGTAGTTTTAAGACTGCCAGAGCTAGAAAATTCTTCTGGGCAACAACTCTGCAGATGAAGCTTGAATTTCTTGCAAAATTCTACCATGGAGTTATAGATAATAAATTGGACTCTGACAGGACTTTGGCAAGACATCCCTATTTCATACTTGGGTATTAAAATCTACCTATTTATTTATTACAGTTAACAGGGTAATTTTACTTTTCTCCCCCATTGCTTTTACATTGTTTAAGTGAACACTAATGCATATAATTACAACTTCCAATACTGGTTCTTGGTTTATATGTGAATGACATGAATATTTGATGGATTAAGATATTTATGGTTGTATACGAAGACGGAATCAAAAATCGCTTTAAGCCAGAGTTCAACTTTTCATGCTCCACAAGAATGAAAAACAAATCCTTCCCCCACAACCCCTCATACTGGACATTATGATAAATAATAAAAATGAAATATAAAGCAGAAATATGTAGTGGTTGAAAGTTAATGTTCCAGTGGCTAATAGTTTGCTATGCATCAAAGCTGAACATTTTGGTCCTTTTTACTCTATATAAGGAATTCATTCTAACTTAAGAGGAATAAATAAATATTAAAAAAAAAATAGAAAAAAGAAAATACCTGTTCTCAGTAAACTCAGATACCACCCTTGTAAATGGAGTAATAAGAGCCACTGCTACCTTAAAATACAGAGAACAAAGTTGACCATATTGCGTTTTCAGTTTTGTCCATGAATCATAGGATCATAGAAGAGTTAGGGCTGGAAAAGACCTGAAGATCATTTGTTCCAACCCACCTGCCATGGGCAGGGACACATCACACTAAACCATGCCACCCAAGGCTATGTCCAACCTGGCCTTGAACACCGCCAGTGATGGAGCATTCACAACTTCCCTGGGCAACCCATTCC
>JAOEHX010046185.1:13517-27180 GCA_025448015.1 Bolborhynchus lineola | reverse complement strand
TACATTAATAAATTATTTTTGCATACATTTCCCCCCCCCCCCAATTCTGTGATTAGGAAAACATTAGCAAATCTCTGATGCCAACAACCTACCCTTTCTGATCATGGAAAAAGATTAAGTTCTGTTAGACCAAAAATAGAATTTCTAAAATTGGGCTGTGGGAAAAATGGGAAAACTATGGCATGCAACAGATGAATGTAGAAACATTTATGTGGCTTGTTCGTCTTTTGCCGGTTACATTTGTGTTAGGATGTAGACAGATACATCTAGGTCACTTTTTTGAAGACCCACGTGGCACAAAGCTTCTGTGTATAATGAAGTCTTGAAAAAATGAGTCATCATTGGTTATTTTGTAGGAATAAAACTGGATACCTAATGGAGTAGCACAAGACTAGAAATGGTCTGCCATGCATCACTTTTCTTAATAAAGACAGACCTGTAGAGTTTATTTTTGTATTTAATGATATCTGGAATGCTCGGCCCAAATCCAGCTGGCGTTCACAGTTGGTTCAATGATCATGCCTTTCTATGAAATTCAGACCAGGTTTTCTTCATGCACACCCTTCCGTCCCCCTGGCCCCTCAATTATGCTAGAATAAATAATTATTTTTCCTTAATTGCTGTATCGGAGAAACAGTACTGGAAAAAAGCCCCCATCCCCCCCCCCCCACCGTCCCCCTTAGCAAATATTGCAACAATTTCTTGCCGGAAAACACTTTTCCTGCAGTGTGAAACTTGAGGTAAACATCATATTTTCTCTAGGTATTAGGTAGGCAGAGTAACTCCCCAGTAATCTGGTCTGAGGCTTGGAACAGACTGTATAGATAGGCATGATGCATTCCAGGCAGAGATTAGACTCAGCACTCTCACACCTGTAGGCAGGTTTAGGGTTTAATATAATAAATATTAATGAGAAATATGAAAACTCACTTGCAGGGCAATCTATTATGAGAAGGGAAGGAGAAGAAGGTGGTAATGGCTCTGATGTCTGACTGTTCATTAAGCCAGGGTGGAAAGAGAAATTAAAAGTATTTATGAAAATTTATGCTCATAGCTTTACAAATTGTGGCTCACTAAGTAGGAATAAAAATAGAGCTTGTGTTTCTAGATGGGTTTGGAGTATTACTGAGTGATAGAGAGGGCTCTGTTGGTTTCTCCCTAGTTGGTAGTTTGTTGTGTATGTCCTCACCTTCCCTAAAAGCTGGGCTTTTTCAGGGGAGGTGTCTGTGGCAGCCTGTAATTTAATACCTCTCATTAGTCATTAGCAAAGGCATCCAGGTTCACATTGTAGGTGTTTCCCTTTAGTCAGGCTTCACTTTGGAAGATGCAGTTGATTGTGATTTGTGGCTTTTTTTACAACTAACATTAGTTTTCTTGTTGGCATACAGGAATGGTCACTGCAGAGAGTTCTTAATCATGACATAGTTCCCGATTTCATTTGGCAAATTGTTGTATCTTAGAGAAGTGAATGTTTTTATTAATCCATCTCTGCTGCATATATTCATTAGCATTAGTCTGATGTCTGCTGCAGGGAAATAATGCTAGGGAAGGAATGCTGTGGCTTGCCTTTCAGGAAGGTGAAGGTCTGTTAGGGGATTTCTTGTGTTTATTCCTGAGGAAAGACTGAACACTCATTCAAAGTTGCGGGGGTTGGATGCTCACCAGACTGTACATGTACTAGTTCTACAAAACAGTCATTTAATGAATGCATTTTATTTCTGTATTAGCAAAACCATACTACTTACACATCTGAGAAAGAAGTAGTGAAAAGGGATTTCACTCCTCCTGTAAGTCTTTATCTACTGGTGAGCTACAAATAAAGCTGTATTGCAACAGTTCTCACTGAAGCAGTGAAGTTTCTTGGTTTCAGCAGGAGGTCAGCACTGTGAAAAGCACATGCTTGTTGTGAAAGAAACTGCAAGAGCATTGGTGGGATTAGTCCCAGTTTATGTTCTACATATTCCATCCAACCGGCAAGCCCTCAACACCCTTGGATTTCAGGTGGGATTTTGAAATGCACAGAAACCTGCAGGAGTAGAGTTTAGCCTTAGGATGTTTTTAAACAATAGCTAGTTTAAACGACACCAGTGAGGCATGTCTTTGGGTTGATGTAAAGCCTGGCAGGCAGTAGTTGCTATGAGGAAGGATCCTGCATCTGTATGAAAATAAATCTGAATAAATGAAGCCTGAGAGGATAAATAAATAAATACCAGAACAAAAAATGCAGTTAGAAACTCATTAACATATGCAGTGATATGGAGATATCTGACTGACATGTCCAGTTGAACATGAATGTCCAGTTGAATGTATGATTTGGTGTTTGTGAACATGGTGGCTCAGTACTGAAGCAGTCAGTGTATGCAAGAACTAAGTGTGTAGATGTATCCATATCCAATACGTCTGTCTGAAAACAGCTGTTTTGGTAAAGCCAGGTATCCAGTACTATACCTCTCCCCTTTAGCATGCTTCCAGCAATAGCACTGGCCTGCAGCTTGAGATGCTTCGAACTGCCTACTGAAGACACTTGTACTTACAGAGGAGACACATGGCAGATGTGAAAACACATCATGTGTAGGTACACAGGCCTTTCTGGTCACTGTTTATTTAGATATAAATAAATGTACATGAATCCACATAGGTGAGACCTTGTAAGGTTTTCATATCACTTTCAGTTGTAGGCCTTTGCTCTTCTGAAGGTTGAAGCCTCATGCGGTTATAGTGGTTTCTGCATACGTTTAAAGTCTTTGATGGCTCTTAGCCACGGGTGTAAGAGTATTAACAGACCAAATGCCCTGGAACAGTGTGAGAGACACAGAACTGCTGAGTTCTGATACTGGGAGTTTGCTTTCCTGCCCTCATGTTTCAGCAGTGGGTTTCTACTATCAGATCACCTGACTTGTTTCTCCATCTGGTCCTTTCCAGCTGGCTCGTTGCCATTAGGCTGCAGTGTAAAGCCTTCAGTGATCCTGTGCATGCATGAGATCCCAGCACAAGGCGTGCATCCTGCTGTCCTGCTCCATCTGACCCCATGCCACACTGTATAAGGAGCTAAATTCTTGCAGTACCTGTAGATGTGAGTGAAGCTGAGGGAACTGAAGAAACATCACCGTGTAGAAGCCCAGTGTTTGGACAGTATGTGTGTAAGACAGGGAAGGTGGCAAAAGAGCTTCCCAGCCGCTATTCCTCCCAGTAGCTGAACTGCTCTAAACACATGGAGCACCAGAATGGATGGACTGGTGCTAAGGTAGACTTGTGACCTTTCCCTGGCCTGTTCCCAGTGTGATCTTTCACTTCAGGCTAGTTGCACACAGTGCTGGCCAAGATGATGCTTGGCTGTGGTCTGTGGCAGTCTCCCTGCACCCGCTTTCCAGCCTGTCCCCAAGCACAGGCTGATAGACATGGAAAGGCGCTGCCTGATGCATCAGCAGAGGATTCCATCTCACAGTATCCAGAATTTGCTAGACAAGATGCTTTCTGATCACATCGAGCTTCAGTGAAGCATGCGGTGTGGCCCTTGGCTCACTGGGGTCATTCCTGAAGTCTTCTCAAGCAGGGAGAACATTTGGGTGGTTAGGAATGAAACAGTCTGTCCTTTAGAGTTATGAATTCTGATTTGTACTGTGCTCTGACTTTCTGGAGTCTCAACAGTGTGACCAGAGCTTGCTTTTTGTTGCAAATTTGTAATAATTAGGAAAATTCTCGCGTAACGGAAACCAGAGCATGAAGAATGTGGGAGAACCTACTCTTCATATTTAGCTAAACAGTTATTCTGTTTTTTAAATGGATTATGCTTTTAGTTTTTGCAGTGACTATGGATACCTATTCGTTTTCCAACTATTTCATCAACAATGGCAGGTGCATTCTGTCAGACTAATTCAGCTTCTTTGTCTTCCTTCTGGACAGTGTGTGTGTGTCATGTGTTCTGCACAGGGATATTTATCTGTGATTAGCATTGACGAATAGAGCCCGCATGCTTCCCGAAGAGTGAGAATTGGCTTTCAGGTTCTGCCTATTTGTTGTGCAACCCCTGGATGAATGGGTAGTGGTTTAGAGAGATTAAAAGCAGGAAGTGGCACCTCACCTCTAATACCTTTTCAGAGGGCAGGTATTGCACGCACAGGAACTCAAAAAAATGTGGCTCACAAGAATGAAAATGTTATTTGAATGGATCTTTCCCATGGAAGAGAGAGAAAATGGAATTAAGGGCATCAAGTGTGAGGGGCACAGAACAAATCTTCTTTGAACAAGTTCTGAAGAAAAGCATGTTTGACACTCTAAGATAACTTTGTTGCTGTTGAAGATAGTGCAGTGTTTTTTATAGTTCTGACGTGTGAGTATAAAAGAAGAGGAAATACACTGCAACAGTAAGACACCAAGGAAATAAAGGCAAAGAATCTATGTGAGAGGCTGTACCTCTGCATTCATAAAGTCAAAAAAGCAGCTTGGGGACAGTGTCTACCTCTGTCATGGAAGAATCGCCAAGCTTCCATGTCAGGTGGCTGGACCTGATTAATTCTTCACTGGGAGACGTCCAAAGAAAGCCATGGTGCTGGCGGAAGCATTCGCAGTGCTGTAGGTGGCACCCTTCCCTTTGAGATGGTGCTGAACCACTGCCAGAAGGAAGGAAGGGGTAGGGGGCCCTCTGCGGTGGGAGCCCAGGGCCAGCCTCTCCTGGTGCAGATCTGCACAAGTCCGTTGAGGTCACTGGTTTGGGTGCCTGGAAAAATCTCTCCTTCCATCTTAAAAACGCTAGGTGAAAGCAGAGCTTGGCTTGCCTGTCCTCAGTAGCGATTCCATGCTTCATCCTCCATAGGATCTGCTGGGTAGGCTAAACCCTATGCCAGACCATGTGTCCTGCCCCTCTGGAAGCACCCTGACAGTTTCAGTGGGCAGCATTGGCCATCTCTGGTGCTCAGCTGCAGAGATGGCTGCATCTCTGGAGTGGGCACTGTCATGCAGGCATGAAGTTTGTATTGTGCTTTAGGAGGGAGGCACAGCTCTATAGAAGCTTAAATGTACTATTGCCTTCTTTGGTTTATAACATCTTATTTGGCTAACATGTTAAAAAGATACTCATCAAATCACAGCATCACTTCTCTGGAAGTAATCTTACCATGAACACTGGAGGTAACATAAGTATTCAGATGCATGCTTGAACCTAGGGCTGAGGGTCCTCAGACCTATTTGTGTTCCTGTAAGTACAGACCAAAAAAGACTGACTTCTTATTTACCTTGTGGTTTGGGAGTTGAGAGTTAGGACTCTGGGGCGCAAGCATACAGTTGAGTTACTGTGTGTCAGCTGATCCACGGTAACAGTGTACGGCAAATGCAAGTAACGTGCTGTGAATGAGGCATTCAGCTCCTGGTGCTGACGCTGTGGCCTAACGCATCCAACTAAAAATATGTCTCTAAAATGGGCAGTCACCTGGCTTTCTTATTTACTAGTGTGGCTTCTACATTGGTGGACGAAGCATTCTAATAAATCACTGTATCTTTTTGTCTGCCTGTCTAATTAATTGTATTTTACTAATTCAAGAGGTGTTGCATGCTTAGTGAATTGGAGTTTTAACATCCTGGCCAATTTGCATAAAGATGTTTGAAGGAGAAGGAAGACTTAGGACAGGGAGGATCAAGCAGAAAAGCAAACCTTCTCTCATCGATGATGGCTGTGATCCTCCAGTACTAACTTCTGTGCCAGAAGGTACTGTATTCGTACCTACTGCAGGATGAGGGCCCAGGGCACTTCCTGCCCAGCATTTGCCAGAGCTCAAAATAGGTGCTGCTGGTATTTGTCATTGTTGTACTCCACTCTTTACAATGGCTGTCATCTCAGTTCTGCATGAGGGGGAGTTGTGTCCCTGTTTTATGGCATCTAATTTTGCCCTGACTCCCTGTGCTGGGGTAAAGTACTCAATCAGTCCACCCTCATTTTGTCCTGTGGCCATAGACAAAGGAATAGTATTTTGGCATTTTCAGCCAGAAATGAGATAGCAGTGATCCTTTAGGGACAGTGACCAGAAAGGATGCAATTCTGAAGCTGTTCCCTGCAGCTCTCCTTTAAAATGGAAAACCAAGGGATAGCCTCGAATTTTGTTACAGAGGGTGAAACAGTGAGGAGCTGTTTCAGGCACAGGATTCCCTCTCTGTTCATAGTGACATGATCATCTGCAGAGCCATGCTGCTCGGTGAAGCTGTTGCTGCTGCACAGGGCAGGATGGTGCTTGTTCATTTTGATAGGAAGTTTTCTAGGGTGAGAAGAAGAGGGCAGCTGATATCCTCTTTTCACCTTCAGTGCAAAGCCAAAAGGATCTGAAGTGATGCTCTACAAATAGAAGAGAAATTTTCCTTTAGCTCTCTTAGTGGTTGATGCATTCCCCTGCTTCTAGTTAGTCCTTTAACACGGCAAAGAGGCAGTCTGCTCATGCCACTACATTTTTGTATTGCTCACTACCTTGATTCCCTTCCTCCCAAGCCCCACTGAAGGTTTCTTTTGGGTTTGTGGGTGTTGATTTCTTGATTTTATTTATTTATTTACGTATTTTTTTGCAAAGCAGCCACGTGAGAGGAATAAAATAATTTTGAAGAGCATTATATGGTGAGAATTTTGACAATGAGTGGAAGATTGTAATTACTCTCTTCCATTAGACTCAGTGGCTTTGGACAGATAAGCTGTATTGGAACGTGTGACCAGGGCATGGGATCATGGATTGTCTTTCACTGTTGTCATGGCGACAGTGATGCAGGTGGCCTATAACTGCCTGGCTGTCAGATCTTATACATCAAACTGGTGCTAAGTGAAAATATGTTAGAGGCATGGGGGAAAAATTGCCAGCAGTGTTTATAGGATCAGGTGGAAAAGAGCTAGACAGCTTTAAAAGCAGCTTTTTGTGAAAGCTGTGGATGGCTCAGGGAGGGTCCTTCAGAGTGTTTATGCCTTCATATGAGCAAAATCAGTTTCAAAGGGGAAAATATATATAAATATGCATCTTTATCATGTCTTTGCCACTTTCTCAAAGTCAAGATGATGATTATGTTAGGCTGAGATGGAAAAGCAATGGGAAGAAATACTTCTAGCTGACAGCTGGAGCAGACCCTAGAACTTCAATAATAACTGAGGGAAACAACATGTATTTATTGCTGTATCTTGGGATGCAATGGTCAATAGAAAGTTGACCAGATGTAGAGGTGGTAAAGGAACATAGAAACTTACACTGTAAAATAGTATCCTAAAGTCAAGATGTCTTATAGAAAAATGCCATTAGACTTGCTGCAAAGTAATTTCTTTTTCAGGGCAGTTATCTTTCTAATGGGTTTGTACTCTATGTTCCATGAATTTCCAAATAGATTCAGACTCTGATCCCCTTCCCTTCGAAGCTGACAGCACCTTTCCAACTGCTGAGATTTACAGTAGTTCCTGACAGTAAAATTAGTTAATCTGTGCAATTTTGTGAAGTCTCACTACTTTGTACTAGCTATTGACCTACCTTCATTCTGTAGTGGAGACAGACTCTTTGCAAAGAGAATAATTAAAATGATGGTAAAAGAAGCTTCATTAGCTGAGAAGTATGATCAGTCTGATGTGGTTGTGTTTTTCAAATGGAAAAAATAAATGAATTATTTTTTAACTTCTTGGCTTAGTGCTTCCTGACCTAGCATTTGACCTCTCCATGCTCCAGAACCCAGTGTTACCTGGTTTGGGTTGAAGTACCTCTGTTTTTTTAGGCAATGCAAATGTGTTCACTGATAGGAGGAGGAGCTTTTCTTTTTCTCTGGAGGTCATTCTAGAGGGCTTAACTAGAATCAAATACTGACTCATTAATGTATCAAGGATACTATTGATGTAGTGAGTTATTTAATATTTATAATGAATTAGCAAAAATAAAACCAAGATCTGGCAGAGACACATTGTATAAAGGAAAGTTTGGATCTGGATGAGAGTAGAGTGCCTTCTGGGTTCTTTTCTTTGGTAATTGATTTTTTGCCACACACTTGACTGAGGTTAGGTTTTTGCCCCTGTTCTAAACGTTTCTGTTAGACATCAGTGAAGGATGGGGTGGGAAAGGGAGGCCCTGCAGTTTAACAGTTGGCTCTTGGCAAGCAGTCTGTTCTTCCTCTCTCATAGCCTGTTTGTTTGCAAGAATTCAAGGGGATTTGCCTACTTTTTTCATTCTGTTGATGGAAGACATTAGGTAGGTTAAGTATTATGCACAAACACAAGGTCAGAATAAAAATATTTGCCATAGAATTGAGAGAGTAGTGTCTGATAATCTGAGCATATGAAAAGGAATTAAGCACTCAGGTTTTTATATCAAGCTTGTCTTTTGTTGAGCAGTGCAATACAGTGAATGAATCAGCCTTTTGAGCTTTGGTTTCCTATACTTAAAAACAGAGATAAACCAAAACTTGTAAGGATGAGTTTGTGTAACTAAAACCTGGGAGTTTCCAGCCTCTGAAAAGTGCATCCTTGTCCCTCTTTTAGTTCTTTATGCATATGTAAAGTAGTGATGTTCTTTACCAAGTGCTGAATATTAGGTAATGAAACTTGAGAAACTTAACAGGCATCCCAGTTATCCATGAGATTGCATTCAGTGTATGTTTACTGATAGGAAAAAAAGAAAACTGAGATTTTGGCTTCATCTGTGATTCTCTTCAAAAATACCCTGGTGTCTTTAGCTTTCATTCAGACCCAAAATGCATTAGATTATCTTACATAAAGACTTGCCTCTTCAATATAGCTTTGAGATCATCAAGAGCAAAAAAAATCCAGGCCCAGATGTATATACAGGGGGTTTCTAGCTTAAGATGAAAAGAGCATGTTTAAAGATGATGCCTTAATTCATGTGCTTGAGGTGCTTCATTGTTTTTTTAATCATAGGTTGTTGGTACCAAATTAGCATTTGTAATAGTTTTACCATTAGTATTCAGGAAAAGTCTGGGTAGGAGGGGGTTGTTTTTGTTTTTTCAGTGTTTCTTGTTGTTCTTTTTCCATTGAAGCTAGAACATAGAAATGGTTTCGTGTGTATGTTTACAGTAGCTGAAAACAACTTTGAAGAGCAAAAATAGGTGTAGAAACCTAGTTGCCATAACCATTTCCTGACTAACAAGCTGTTCTTGCTGGTGAACTCGGCTCTTGTTTCTGGTGATGTGAATCTGATAATGCAGTTTGGATGTTAATTTGGAAGTAACCACAGAGGCTGAAGGCTGAACAGAGTTATTACCTCATTACCCATTGCTCAGAGTTAGCTGGAAGGTTTGGGCCATCTGTGTGCATATGGAGAGGAGGAGGGAAATGGACAGTACAGATTCTGTATTTCAAACCAATACGGATCCTCATTAAGTTTGTAGCTTCTTGCAGCAGGACAGATCTGGTTCTGTCTCATCCTTTTAGCTCAGAAGAGTGGCTGCACTGCTTGGTACAAACCCATGCCTTTTAAAAGGGATTTTATTAGGTTATCAACCTAGTGCTTTCTCTTTCTTTTTGAAAGTGTCTTCACATCTCAGATTTTCTGAAAAAGAAATTGGACTTCTGGCTCCAAATAGTTGAGGTCAAAATAAATAAAAATGTTCATCCATCCTTAGGGTTGTTTGGTTTTTGTTTTTTGGTGTGGGGTGTTTTGATACACTGCTAGACCTAAAAGTTAATAAGAAGTCACTTTAATCCCTGCACAAACAAGCTGTACCAGTGTTGTGGTTGTTGCAGTTATAACAGGGCGTGTTGTTTTACATTGTTAGTAAAAATGCAGAAGCCATATGGTGGCACATCCTAAGTTTTGTGCTGCTCTTTGTGCACTGTGAACCCATAGGAAATATTTTTATTCTTTTTTTGCAATCTCTTGTTCACTGCCAGCCCTTTGAATTAGAGCAGATATTTGCCGAGTGTGTTGAAAGATGCAGCCTCTCTGAGGTGTTTCTCATTTCAAGTGCTGTGCAGCATGTTCCAGCCACTACTGCCCGATAGCTCCTGCGAGGGAAAAGCAGAACAGAGAAATCCTGGTGGCTGCCTCAGACAATCCAGCTCTACGGAGCGGGGTGGGGGAGCTTCCTGCTGTAACAACAAAGCTAACAGCGATCAGGATGCTTGTCTGCCATGGAGGAGTGTCTCTGTTTGGGTGTGAGCTGTATTTCCTGCCTCCCTGTGAACCAAGAATCATCTATTTTGGATCTCTGAGGGTTTCTTTCCCCCCTCTGTTTAAAGCCTCCCTCCCTCTCCTTCCTGTCTATCCCACCCCCAGCGTATATCTCAGTGGGCAGGTTTTATGTAATGAAATCCCATGTCTAAGAACAATGGCATTTGCAAAAGTCACTTGCACTGTTTGATGAAGATGTCTCTTGCTGTACTAACACCCAAATAAATGCAGCAATATACTTCTTTTGTTTGGGTGGGTAGGAGTAACTTTTGGCTCTGATGCTGAACTAAGGGAGGGAGAGACTCAAGTGGCACATCAGTCCTCTCTGTGTATCCTTAGTTTGTGAGCTGCTTGAGATGGAGATAATGCTTTTTGTCCCCCTGGAAATACCACTTGCATGTTAGATAGTACTGGAAGTAAGTGTAGATGAGGGTATGTTAGATGAGGCCACTCTTGAGTTGGGGATGGGGTGTGGTGGAAGAAGATTAGAGATTTAATTCCCCAATATGCATTTTTAGCCTCTGAGATCTTTTAGTAAGCTGCTGTATTGGAGCATACACAGTTTCCTGCATTAAACTCTGTGCTGAGTGTAGTGTGCTTTCCACATCCATTTGCAGCTGCTTAGCATGAGCCTTAGTACTAAGACACGTGCCACTCAAACCAAGTGACTGCGTCTGGTGCCAAGAACCTTAAATCCACTCATGGTCAAGGTACTTTCCTGCGCACTTAGCCGAGCCTAGTTTAGCTTGTTTACAGAGATAAGGCAGCATGTGCATTTCTAGGGCTGTAGTGACGTAGAAAATGAGCCACTGGATCTGCCTCCACTCACCAAATCCATGCCCTCTTGCACGAAACTGTAAGGAAAGACTGGGTTTTACCAATGGTGAGCCCTCAATTTCACAGATGCTAGGTGGGCAGAGCCTCCTCTTCTAAAAATTATTCCTGGTCCAGATGCATCCTTTCCTGAAGTCTGTTTTGGTTTATTATTCTGTTTTATTTTTTTAACATTCTTGCTTCAGGAACCCAACAAAGTCTCCTTCTCTGGTGTCAGTTTGTGTCTACTTTGTTCTGCCACAGATGCCAACATTTATGTACTGTTAGTTAGAGTGCAGCTGTGCCACAAAAGAGGGAGTCAGAACATGTGCTTCTACATGTGCATGATCCTACTGATCAATATTCGCCCTGGCCCAGCCAGTGGAAAGCCAAAACTATATTCACATGTTAAGAAGAAGTTGTAGTATAGGCTACCATGATTTATTGTAGCTTCAGTATAGCTAGCATGAGCAAAAACTGCAATGAAGTAGCTGCATAGTCCATTCCCAGGACTGACAAACATTATGTGTCTCTGGGAGTTTCTCCCAAAGAAGAAGAGTCTCTCCCAAAGCTTGGGCTTTAGTAGGCCATGTCTGTTGTGCTAGCTTGATGGGTCCTCCGTATCCCTTGCTAGGGTGAGCAACTCTTCCTTTCTATCTGTTTGGAAGTAACTTTGCACAGCAGGGTAAATAATAAATATGCTGAAGAAGGGGAGAACACACCTGCCTTCAGGGATCAGGGTAAGGAATTCCAGCAGCTTCTTCCATTCCTTCTAGCAGGAAGGGAAGAAAGTTAAAAAGGCCACTGCCTCAGTGGTAGAGGAGGTGATGATCATGATGATTTCTGAAGCTTTGTGCAGTGATTTGGGATGAAGGCCAGAAAAGGTAATGGGACTAGCATGTGCTCCCAAAGGTTCATGTTTTAAGTGGTTAAATCTATTAAACCTTTCTGCAGTTTCCCTATTATTGCTGCTTTTAACTTGCTTGTGTTACTGGAGTATCAGGTGCTTAGCCAAAGCCCAAGGCTCTCCTATGTTAGGTGTTGTACAAAAAGTCAGTTGTGTTCCAGACATAAAAAGAGACAACAGATGGATAGCAGGCAGCAAGCAAAGTGGCAGTGATAGGATATTGAACGGCATGATAGCAACAGTCTCAATACATTCTCCATCCCAACACTGGAGGAATCTGAGGAATTATGAGAGTTTGTGGAGACACACTGACAGGCATAAAGGAGAGCACATGAAGGAGCTTGAAGAGGTTTGTTTGACAGTTTAACAAATGGAGAGGGGTGGGTGTCTGCCATAGGCTGATCAGAGGTGAAAGTCTACATGTGATTTTGGAGGAAGAGAGAGGCTATAAGGGGCTTTGAATGTGAAACGAGGTAGCTTTCTAGAGAAGTGAATGTGATACGTGATACAGTAAAAAAACCTGACAAACAACAGAGGTCCTAATACAACCCCTTGCAATGCATTTGCGGTGGGTATAGTAAGGCAGGACTGTTTGTCAAGGCAGGAGAAAAGACTGCTGAACTGGATTGTCTCTCCTTGCTCCAAAAATAGAGAATGCTTTTTCCAGACAAATACTTTTGTTTTGCATTTAGGGGCCTAGATAGACTTCTAGGAACTCCTAAGCCTAACTTCAGGCACCCAGGTCTGAAAATTACTGAATTAAGTATTTAATAGTAGAATACCAGTGCTGGAATTGTTCTCCCATAATAAAAGCAAGTTGGTGTACCATATACAGTTGATTTGGAAATTATTATAGACTTGTGTTTGCAGGAAAAATAATTTTCCTGAGTTCCTTTGAGACAGGGAAATAGATGATGGAAAATAGGAGCTGAAATGCACATTTTGGGGAAACAAAGAGAAGTTTTAAAAAGGTATACTTGCTGCTTCACAGATTCAGTAGCCAAGTAATGTAGATGCAGGGCAGAAAATTAAATTTTCCAGCCTTTCCCAGGGCTGGGAAGGACTTTAAAGTAAGGATTTTACATCCTTAATTTTCTCTTAATAGAGTTTACAGTGTAGTAGTCCTTTGCTTACAGGATATGGACTTCGTAAGGCATGTCATCTTAATTTATGAGTAGGCATCAACTATTGGGATTGAAGAAATGTTTCATCTGCTATGTGTAATAAGTATTGCTTGGACTGAGCACAGTGGCAGTGAGGGAGTTGAAGCACTTAGCAGAGACTTGTGTTTAGTGGCTCTTTGCCTCCACACCCTCACTATGCTCCATAAGCATCAACATCTTCCACCTCCATCTAATCCTATTTCTGCTGAACTGGAATAACATGTGAAAGAGGGTTTAATTGTGGACATCAATATTCAAACTGTGTCTCCACTGCAGCGGAGGTCATGATACCTACCTTTTGAGTTGCTAACTCCTCCAAGGGTGGCCTTGTTTTTGCCAGTGCTACATTGTAAAAATACTATTTATCAGTTGAAGTGTTTGGAGTAATAGCACTAAATAAATCTTCATAGAGTATTCAGTCAGTGTTTGTAACAGCCATGCTTTACTCTGTGAATTTGGTCCAGATAGTTTTGCTAAAGACAACACTTAGCTCAAGCTAGAGTCCTACATCAATCGTATTACAATCAAGCTGTATTAGTTACAGTTTGAGTCACACTGTGTGGAAGATAAGCTGTAAGGGTTTCATCAGTAGATGTAGGGAGCAGGAAACGAACCATAGTGATAGAAGAGCAGAAAATGGCAGTGGGGATCTT
>JAOEHX010046183.1:0-16111 GCA_025448015.1 Bolborhynchus lineola | reverse complement strand
GCAGGAGCGCAGCACCACCGCGTGGCCCCGCAGCCCCGCGCAGCGCCCGGCTGAGCCAGCGCTGGGCTTGCGGCTGACACTCGTTGAAGTTCTTCCTAATTCAAATGCCCCATTTCCGGGGCGCAGAGCCAGCGCCGGCCTGCCCGAGAGCACCCCGAGCCTCCCGCGGGCTGAGCAGTCCCAGCTCGCTCAGCCTGTCCTCACAGAAGAGATGCTCCAGTCCTTTCATCATGTGTGTCCGTCCTCTGGTCTCTCTCCAGTATGCTCATGTCTCTCTTGTACTGGGCAGCACAGAATTGGATGCAGCACTCCAGGTGTGGCCTCACCAGTGCTCAGCAGAGGGGAAGTATCACAGTATTCCCCCCTAATGCACACCAGGACATTCGCCACCTTTTGCAGCAAAGGCACATTTCTGGCTCATGTTCAGCTTGGTGTCCTCCAGCACTCCCAGGGCCTTTGCCACCAAGCTGCTTTCCAGGTGGGTTGCCTCCAGCATGTCCTAGTGTACAGGCCTGTTCCTGTCCAGGTGCAGGACTGTGCACTGCCCTGTGTAGAACTGCATGAGGTCCCTGTCAGCCCACTTCTCCAGCCTGTCTCTGAATGGCAGCACAACCCTCTGGCTTGTCATTTGCTCTTGTCTTGTATGAGTGCTGTGAGTGGGAAGGACACACACCTGCACAAGACACCCTCTGGCTAATTTAGGAACAGGTTGGCCAAAGAAGTGGTAAATGCTCCATTTCTGGCAGTGTTCAACACCAGGCTGGACAGAGGCTTGGGCGACACTTTCTAATGTGAGGTGTCCCTGCTCACGGCAGGGGGTTGGAACTAGATGATCTTAAGGTCCTTTCCAACCCTAACTATTCTATGATTCTATGATAACTTGCAGCCCCGGTGGTGCACAACATATTCCTTGTTGTCTGGCCCAGGGGTTGACAAGATGAGCTAAAGATGTGCGCGATCCTCGCGCACTCCTAGTACTTGCTGTAGCTCTTCTCTGCACCCCCCTGTGGCCTCAGCTCCTGTGGCTTTTGGTCCCATGGCCTCAGGCGCCAACACCACTTCCTGTTGTGAGAGATCAAAGCTGCAGGAAGCAGGTCTCCTTGTTACCATTCCCGTGCTGGATTTTACAAGGCAGTATAAGTTAGTCCAGCTGTGCCTGCCAGGGGTTACATAGAAAGAGGCTGGTGGAGTATGCCATCACGTCCATGAGCTCTACAGCTCCATGCTGGCTGTCAATAACTGCCAAGGACTAGGGATGGCGATGTTTCCGTACCTGCCAAGGACCAGCAGAGAGATACGGGAGCATGTGAAGTGACAGGAATTCAACAGATGCCTCTCATCTGGGGACAGCATATGGTTGGATGGCAGGAGGCCGTGCAGCCTGCCAAGGGGCTGCAGCAAGCAGTGACAGTGCCTCATGCATCAGCTCCGTCATGCAGCTGCACTGCAGGTGCCCAGGGTGAGGGAAGCTCGCTCCAACCTACATCTACTGAAGGAGGAAAACCATCTCATGGAACAAATGGACTAGACAGGAAAGCGCATGACGTGACCCGAGTTGCACAGCAAATTGAGAGGTTTCCCTCCTGACTTCAACAGTGACACGTGTTTATGCCTGTGAGTCAAACAAGACCTGGGTGAACAGGCATATGATATGCCCTGGAAACCATGTTTTTCTAAGGCTGTCCAGCCCATGTCACCTGCAGGAGGCATGACTGCATCAAGCCTTTCAGCATCACTCCTTCAGCAAGCTCTGGGCAGACAGAGGAGGTCTGTCCAAGCCAAAATAGAAGACATAGTTAAGAATATGTCTTAATAATAATAAACCTTTGAAATAGTGTTTTTAAAACCCGGAACAGGCCAGGAGAGTCACACTGTATCAGATGGGCTAGCTGGCTGGGATGAGCCCCAGGCTTCCTAGACTGGTCTGTTTGATCTGGTAAAAGCTTATGAGAGCAGCTTGAAACTGGGTTGAGGAGAATGTGCACCAAGCTCAGCTGCATGGGCAGTGAGTACAAAGCTCAGGACAGACTACCATATTATGAGGAAAGTGGGACTTCTTACAGGTTCTGCCTTATAATCATGTTATGCTGAAATTCATGGCTTTCTATTCCCACTCACCAAGCAGTGCCAGGAAGTTTCCCATCAACATCAGAGACATTTTGGACTTGTCTGGGTTTCCTACACACCGCAGATGCCTCTGCTGATGCTGTTACCTGCTGTGGGGGGCAGCCTTGGACACCTTGCAACCCTAATCTCATCCATGAGAACCTCTGCCCCATAGTTACCCCATCTGTGGCATGGAGGGAAAACAGGTCCAGCTAGGAGCCCAGCTTTTAGTGGCACAAAAGATGACAACCCCCCCCAGAGGGTAGTGGATATGAGTGTCTGCCTCCTGACCCCAGCTCATACCCACTGTCTTCCTCCCCGGTTCAAGGATGCAGCTATATACATCCTGCCTCCCCGAGATGCCAGCTGATTGAACCCATCCCCACTGCACACTGTCATTAAACCTGGCTAGGACACGGTGATGAAGGCAAGGTTCCACATTAGTGTGTTTCAAAATCTCCTTGAGCACACACACCACAGCAGCACAACGTGCCCTCTCCACTGCGTGGAGCTGTGCAAGACTGTCCCTGGGTTTTGAGGCCACTTAGACAATGCCAATGCCCTGTCACATCGGCTCGCTGCCAGCACTCCCACACTGTGACTGGGGTGCTCCATCAGTACCCATACACACATGGATGTGAGCCACCCCTCTGCTTCTGGGCCACTGCAGAAGGATCAGAATGTCCCCCTTGCTCCTTTCGTGTCCCCTCATCCCATCCTTTGGTGGGAGGCTGTGATGAGAAGGGCTACCCATGGATTCACCACAACAGCATCCCCAGGCACCACACACGTGCTCACATCAGCCTCTGCACAGAGTCCATCTCACAAACTGTCAATGAAACCTGGCACAGGCATCAAAAGCAGCACCTCTGGAGAAGAACTTTCAGCTGAAAACACAAAATTAATAATTTCAGGCAAAAGCGATGACATAACAAGCTGGTACAGAAGGACAACCACCTCCCCATGCAGCTCTGACTGCGGCACCTTGCATTCGCACCTTCCTCCCTCCCCTGGACCCCAGTTCCCCTGCTTTGTGCTGACCCAGCAGTGCAAAGGCAGGGACTGGGGCCCACAGGAAAAGCAGGGGCTTGGGGGTGCCAAAGAACTGCTCACATGCAGGCGAAGGAGAGAAGCGAAACCTTTTGTTTCTATCTTCCAGGCAGAAAATGACACTAGAATTTTATGGGGAAACCTCCAACTTGGGCAAAAGCTCAACTCTGAGGACTGGATGTGTTCAGCCCTTTTGGCTCCGGGAAAAACCAGCCTGGCTCTCCTTTACAGCTCCAAGGTGCCCTCACCCCTGCCTGTGGATGTCCCTCTCATTAATACCCTGCTGTGCTCTGCCCTGAGCTGAACCATGGACCTGAGAGGTTAGGGGACTTGAGCTGTGCAGGTAAACCCCAGGCAGCCCCTGCAGAAGCTGCTGGTGATCAGCAATTTGCAATGCTGGCAAAGCAACCATGGGTAAGGGATAGGATGGACAGCCTGCCCTGTTCCAAGCAGCACTTCTGTAGTGTCCAGGACACTGTGGTTGAGCCCACAGCACACATATCAGTGTTCAGCCAAACACCACAAAAAGCCTTGGTCATGCAGCAATTGTGTCCCAGCTGAGCACCTCAGAGAGGGAGACATGGACACAGCTAAGAGGAAAAGGTGGGGAGAAAATGGGGATTAGCGAGGGCTGATAGACATGACCTCTCCCTGCAGAGGTCTGGGTCACAAGGAGTGTTGGCAGGTCCTGTTGCAACTAATTATGAAGTGCAGCTCAGGGAGTGATCAGCAAGCACCAGCCCTATCTGCAGCATCCAGGGAAGGTGATAGAACAGGTAGGGCGATGTGCTGGGGCAGGTATCTCCAGGACACAGCCACCACATGCTGTGAGGTATCCCAGGCAGTGCATCTGGAGATTGAACCAGCCCCCGCATCACCAAATCTGTCCGAACACGCTCCCTATTTGCCCTGCGACAACAGTAATTGGCTCCACTGCAGTCTGTGTCCACGCCTCAGTGAAGATCCTTGGGCTCATGGGGGATCCAAGGGACTTTTGGGAAGACAATTCTTCCAATGCTACCACCTTTACATTCTCACCCTTCTCTCTTTTACTCTCCACCAACACTACTGCTCTACACTGCAACTGCATCGTCCTGGAATTTGGGGAAAGAAGCTGGACCCAATTCTTTGCCTCCACAAAGAATGACTGTGTGCACACAGGACATTTCCTGCAGGAGATGTCCCACCCTCGTGGTCCCTTCTCATTAAATGCTGCTCCCATGACACCAGCAGGTCTGGCAGGAGTCATCAAACCTGCCAAGGGCTTTGTTGATGACGGAAGTGCCAAGAGCCATCACCACATGGGTGGGAGGAAGCCACTGGCACCCACGGGACTGAGGCAGGCATCTGGTGAGCTGCCTGCTGGGCTGGCGCACTGCTGGGTGGTTCACCAGCTGAAGGGCCACATTGCAGAAAGGTGGAAGTTCAACCCCAGTGTCTGCCGTGGAAGCCGAACTGGGGACAGCTCATGTGAGTGGCTGCCACCAACACAGCCACAGGGACCTCTGTTGATGTCTGGTCCCACTGGCAGAGGGGTCCCCAAAAGGCTCACTTTGTAACGAGGCAGCTGTCAATGCACCCACCCCATGCAGAGGAGGGAGCTCCACCAAAGATATCCCTGTAGTTAAGCATCCAGAGACAACATTACTCTGATACATCTTCCCCCTTAGAGAGAGCTCACACTACAGGAGGTGTTTGGGCATGAGGATGGACTTCTTAGACAAGGTGTGAAATGCAAGGCACATAAGAACCTTGCATCCAAAAGCCTCATGACTCAGAACATGAAAGACGAGCTGGAGAGACCAAAGACATGATCAGTACTGTGGGGCCCTGCAGGGAGCAGGGAGATAGATCATTAGTGCTGGTGCTAGTTCTGTTTCTCCAAGAGGGACATATTCAACGAGGGACTTCTAGAAACCCATGCCATCAACACTCCAGTGAGCCTGTAACAAAACATCTACAGACATGACCCCCTGCCTGTATACAGAGAAATGCCCAGGCTGCCATTACCCCACCAATTTAACTTCTCTGACCCTAGAGAAGGTGCTCCCTTGCAGCCTAATCATGAGGCAATGTGCCTTATAATCACGTTATATTATGGCCTCCTCTCCCTAACTTCACTGACCTCAATCTCTGCCATTGCCTGGCAGGTAGCCCAAAGAAGTTATCCTCATAGCTGGCATCCAACCCTTTCTGTTCTCCAACACTTCTGTTAGCGTATGGACCCAAGTGGTGTCCCCCAAGAGCATGTTTTGCCCACTTCCATCCATGCAGACCAGATCCAGGTGACAACACATCCCTCTCCAGGTGAGAATACTCATCATGAGCCACCTGGGGATCAGACAATTGAGTACTACAGGAAGATCCTGAGTCAACCCAAGAGCTGCCCAAGGCCAAGGAAGCCATGACCTGCTCTAAGGTACACAGGAAATTAAAGACAGGGATGTGACGCAGCTCTCCTGACCCCCAGGTTGTGGCAGCTGCTTGCAAACAGAGCGTGGGTAGGTAGCACGAGGATCTGCTCCACACCTGAGTAGTATAACTGCATTTTATGGCCATTAACAAACCATTAACCGGTGCCCAGAGACAATGCAGCACATGTCCTTGGTCTCTGTGATGCTGCATCCCTGCAGCCTCCACGTGCTGCTGCTTGGAAATGACATACCCAAACCATCTCCACAGGTCTGGCTTTTACTGGCTCACCATGGATGAGCCAGCACCTATTCAGATGACAAGGACACGAGATATCACTGCACCTGCCTTGTGCTTCCCAGAGAGGTGCAGGCCACGGTGACTCACGGAGCTACTTCAGAGATGAATCTTAGAAGTAGCTGAGCTGTGGGCAAGGATGCCTAGGTCTCCAGAGCTGAATATGATGCTCCAAAGCATGGCTGTCCTCTTAGCTGTGACCCACACAGCCACTTGTAGAGACTGGCTAGATCCCCCCCACCTCTGAGGTCACCGATGTCCCTTGAGGATGGGCAATGCTTAACCAGGGTGGTAGATGTAGACTGAAACAAACCAAACCGACCAAAGCTTCTGCTGAGACAGAAACAAATAGCAGGGCAAGACCGGAGCCGTGCCTGCCCAGAGCACCCTGCATCTTTAATAGCCTCTCTTTCAAGAGAGAGGTTCCTATGTGTTTAGTGTCTGTGCTGCCTTGCAACAAGACCTTGAGCAGCTTGACCCCAGGCTGAGTATCCAGCCAGCTGCCCCTCTTTGCTTTGCTTGAGGCAGTTGTAAGAGAGAAATGAATGCAGAGTTTTCAGTTCAGCTTGAAGATGAACATCATCCAGCCCTGGTTGTTCATCTGCCTGCCCTGTAGTCTCCCCTGCTAGCACTTCGGTATAACACAAATCCTCGCATCTGCAAGAGCATTTCTGGCAGCGCAGCCTCCCCAGGCTCCTCTCACTGATGCCAGAAATGTTAATTAGAGCACCACAGCCTCTCCAAACTCTGCTCTCACACAGGAGCACCTATCGATGAGCTAGAAAAAGGATTTACTACTCATTCTGATTATTCTTGCAAGCTATTTCTGAATCCATCCACCGGTTCCCCTACAAGGTCTCTCCTTTGGCCACAGCTCCACATTTTGCAAAGCAACACTGAAAAGCCTCCTTGACCCTGCAGGCAGTCTTGGCTCTCTCTGGCCTTCCTCATTTCCTGGACGTGCCATGTGGCACATCTGATCTAAGCCTCCAACACCTCATCCTTCAGGTAAAGTCAGCCCTACTCTTCCTTGGGAGGACCCAAAGCACAGTGGTTTGTGGGAACAGCCCCAGGACAGGGCCCAGAAGGGCTGTGGGGTCTTTATCCCTGAAGACTCCAGAACGTATCCAGGGCACATCCCTGGGCCAGCCAGGAGGCAGGCCATCTGCTTGGAGCAGGGCTGTCTGGAGTTGCAAACTCCCTGCCCCAACAGAAAACTTCTTGGGACTCTACAATTCACCCATTCTCAGCAAAACCCAACTGGATCCACGTCCCTCTCACCTCTTCCCTCCCACACAGACACTCCCAGACAGGTTTCTGCTCCCCATTTCTCACCCAGCTCTTCAGAGCTACATCTCTCCTCTCCCCCACCTCTGGGCAGCTCCCCTCCAAACACTTTCAACATCGTAGTTGCTGTTCAAAGGTGTTTCAAAACAAGCTGGGTGTACTACATCCGCCTCTGTTTACAGGGACACGCACTGGTCCTTGTTGTTTCCTTCAATCCTGTCACCTTTCTCTCTGGGAGAGGCAGAGGTCACACATGCATGGGGATTTCAGCCCTGCCACACCGATCTCAAGCTTTCTCCTCCCGCACTCTCATCTTGGGATGCAGTTCCCACCCATGCTGTTGTTATCAGTGCCCTGAAGTAGCTGAAAACCAGCTGAACTGCAAAGCAGTGGAGGACTCAGGCTGCGTTTGGAGCAAGGCAACACATTTACCCAGGAAGATAAGAAACCAGTGGCTCTGGATGAGGCACGAAGATTAGATACAGTCATTGCATAACACCTCATAAAGCAACCACAAGGAGTTTTCACATTCAAGACCTGCCCTAGAGCATCTCTGGAAAGCTCTGTATCTGAAGATGCAAACAGAAAGCTCCCGTCTTAGATCTGACTCATGGCTGCCACTTCTGGCCCTTGCCCCTTCCCATACCTGGCATTTCTCACCACCCTGCTCAACCACAGGGCCCTGTGCTCTGGGCAGGACCTATTTTCATTGCACAAAGGGCTCAACAACTCCATATGCACAATCTCAATGGAGGCACCCAATTCATGCAATAGCATCAGCAGTGTCTACACTATCTTAGCAAGCAAAGACAAGGGGAGAGGAGTGTATTGGGAAGAGGTTGACAAATGCATGTACCTGCCCTCTCTCCTTGACCCAGTTATCATTTCTTCATTAATACCGTTATGCCTGGATGTGCCTGCCACCCAAAAGGGATTAGCTGGAGGATTCAGCTTCTTTGCATAGGCATCTGTTAGCCAAGAGCAGGGCACGAGGATCATCCCTCCCTGCAGACTGAAGGCTCCAGGGTGCTGGCCAGCTCTGCTCACGGTCACCTGGGTGGTGGGAGGCCATACCAGGTGGCACAGCATCCCTTGGATCAGGCAAGGCTCAGAGGGCAATGAACAACTGAGCCACCCCCTGCCCTTTGGGCAGTCTCCAGTTCAAGCACCAGGTCCTACCTGTGCTTTCAGAGTGAAAGACAAAACCTAAGAGGTGGTTACATTTCCCATCCCACAGAGCAGCCCTACCCCTTGGATGTAGAGATGTCCAACTTCCCACAACACAGAGGAGAGGAGCAGAAGATGAAGTTGAGCACAGCCAGGTTTTCTTCTACAGAAGGGCATGGACAGTGGTGGCTGTGGTCACAAAAGCAGGCGGATACCCCTATAGAGCAATGGGGTCCTGTGGCAACTGCTGTAGGACACTATAGCACCTCCTCCAATGGAAGGGCAGCCCTCTGGAGGCACTTGGGTTGATCAAGCATCTCTATCTCCATGCAGCACCATACTCGCAGAAAAACACAAACTTTACACGATCTTGCCAGGTTTCCCAATCTCTTACAGGTTTAACTTGTGCTTTGACACCTCTTCTTCCTTCTTCATGTAACTCTGCTTGAGTGGGAAGTCAAGCTAGAAATCCCCAAAGGCTACTTTGCATCTGTACCTACCATAACCACATGCTGGAGCAGATCCTCCACAACTCCCAATCCAACACTTGCATCTCTCAGTATGTGACATACATCACAGTGCACCAGGTGCCTTCACAACATCTAAGTCAAAGCTAAACCATGAAGCAGGCTGAGCTCAGGCACAGCAGCACAGAAACACATTGTCTCTAACCCTGAGCTCCAAATTCTCAAGAGAGAGATACAGGGTGCTTTTGAGATAAGCCCAGAAATCCATTCATAGCTCTACTCGACACCAACATCACAGACAAAAGATTGGTTCTGATGCATCACAGGATCTCTTCCCTCGCCAGTTTCTGCATGCTCCATAGGAAAAAAGCACTCACCCCATCAGGCACAACTTCCCCTGATTAATGCCCAGCTTCAGACCACCAACACACACCTGACTGAGGGAAAAACACAACCACCAATGAAAACCTCAATGGTTCTTCCCATGGTCATCAATCTCTGCCAATTCTAGAATTTTGCCACTTCGCTCCAGGCTTAATAAAGGTCCACGTAAGCACATCCCAATCTTCTTCACAACTCTGAACAGCTACAGCCATAGCCAGAAGAAGTTCCACTCCACAATGGCCAATTCCTCATTCTGTTCCACTGGCAGGGCAACATTGAGTACACTCCCACCCACACTAGTGCTGGTAACTCAGGTACTCACACGAGGGCTCAGCTGGAAGTGCTGCACAGACTACACTCAAGACTGAGCTATTTCTACTAGAGATTACACCATATCAGCAGTACTCCTCTACTTTGCAGAGCTGCTCAAAAGACAATGGAGGGTGGGAATAAAAGCAAGTACAGCCTCTCTCCTAACCTCACCTGGCCTCTGCCAGGTCCCAGGAAAGTATCTGGGAACACTGCAATACCAGACATTATGTGACACATGAGGGTGAGCAAGCACCAGCGACATGTCTCCCAAGAGCCTAAGGCTGGGAAATAGTCTCAGACACCCCACAGGTGCACAACACACAAAACCACACTGAAGTCTTCAGAAGTCACTCATGTCTCTCATTAACTAGAAGAAACAACAGAAGCAGGACCAAAGGGGTGGCTGACAGCTTTCCTATGGAGGAAGAGACCTCACACTTCCCAAGTATACACAGGCTTCTTGTGTAAGGCAACAAACCAATCTCCCTTCCAGCCCTCCAAGTCAAAAGCAGCCAGCTATTGGAGTAAAAACACCACTGCAGCCAGGACAAGTCAGTTCCAATAATTTATTCATTGCAGAATTTGAAGTACACCAGGTACTTGAAGGTCCCCAGGATAGACAACAGGAAGAATACTTGGTACAGTAAATTTCTATAAAAAGAGTTAAATATGTAAAATAACATGGTAACCTCTCACTCTTGCTACAAAGAGAGCAGACCAGCCCTGAGTACAGGTTAACATATCAACAGCTTCAGTCTCTGCAGTCAGTTGTGGTTAGAACCTTTACAGCCCCACACCCAGGGGAGAGCAAGGCATCCACCCTCACAGCTGAGGCAAGTGGTGCTCTTCTCAGGCCAGTTCTTCAGGAGCTTGGCCTTACATGATGTGCAGAGCCTGACTTCCAGTAAGGTTCAATCTTGGTGGGTATATCTGGAAAGCTGGCCCCAGATTTGATGTACAAGTGTAAAATGGAGTTCTTCTGAAGATGAGCGTTCAAGCACTTCAGGATCAGCAATGGGTAATGTGTGTAGAGCCAAAACGCAGGACAGAACCCCAGATTGCTGCTTTTCATGTGCTAAGCCAGATTTAAACCACATGTTTTGAGGCTGCTCCCAAACTGTGCGCAGTTCAGTCATGCTTTTGCAAGACGCTTCTTTGCAACTGCATTAAGACAGTTTCCACCTATCCTAGGTTTCCAGTTTTTTGCTAGAAAAAAATCCCATACCAAAAAGATTAAAGTTTGTCTTCAGTGTTCACATATCCATTTTCAGAAATTGCTCACCTTCTGTTGAGAAGGAAGGTGGGGTCTGAAGCCACATGTCTGCAGAACAGCAGGCAACACAAGCAGCACCAGAATGAAGAAAGCCCATATTACCCATCTGAGACTGTTATTCCACTTAGATTGGCTTTACTTAATCTAGGAGATCACTGTATTTCTCTAGAGTCTGCTTCTCCAGTTCCAAGAGCTTTTCATAGAGCTTCTCAGCAGTTTCTTCATCCACATCAAACTGGAAGACAAAAAATAGCACTGTGAGACACCACTTTGGTAGCAGCTAACACAGACACTGAGGTCAGCTCTGGGGATAGGTAAGGTGCATCTCCAGAGCTTTCACAGTCACAGTGAGGCAATTGAAGGCATCTATCACAAGCCAGAACATGTTTTGTGGAAGCATCATTACACACTCATCCTCCATTGGCTTCCAAACTCTGGCCTGAGCTGGGGGTTACTCTAGGAAACCTTGCAGATAACCCCATATCCCTCCTTACTGCTTAGCATTCAACATTCTGTTTCCACTCCAGCCACAGTACACCCTTGGCACCAACCCTCCCATGCAAGGCAGATAGTAGAGTCCTAGCCAAGCCTTCTGAAGCAGAAAGCTGCTGCTCCATGTACCTTTCTAGGCTCCACATAGCTCTTCCCCAGTCCAGAAGTACAGCTGTGGTACTTGACAAGTGCATCCAGGTGCTCTGGCTTCTGTTTGAAGAGCCACACCTAGGAAAAACAGCCCAAACATGTACAAGACCAGCACACACTGTCCCAGCCAAGCCTGCAGCCAAGGACCCAACTGCCAATGGACACAGGAGAACACACCACAGATGATTTCGCCACACAGTGGAAGATTTGCTATATAGAGAAATAGTTCCAAGCTGTCTGTCCTCAGCTGTGACCTGCCCAAGCCAACAGTAAAACATGCTTATGTCCCAGTGCTAAACCACTAAAGCAGTTGAACATGGCTAAACTTGCTCACTACTGTGCTTGAGGCACACTGTTACCTGCTTTCACCCCCTGTGCCTGCATGTCTGCCAGCAGGGAGAGCAGTGTCCTCCAGGCTGAGATGGAAGGAAAAGCCTTTTTCCCAAACAATTTGATTTTACAAAGGTATAAATCATCACCTGGCAGATCCGCCCCAGTCATAGCTAGTCCCCCAGCACTCAGTGCTGTGTGCTATTCAGGGCTGAAATACATCACCCACCCACCAGCCTTATTGAGAGGCTCATTGCTCAGGCCAGCAGACCCTGGAAGGAATATTAAAATCAAGTTGTGAACTACTTACATGAGCTTCTGCTCCATTATATGGGGTCAAAGTGTAAGTTTTGGCAAAAAAGCGAATCTGAGAAAAAAAGAAGCACATGACAGAATCTGCATTGTGGCCTAAGGTTTCTCTGGCCAGCCCTCCACAGCCCAGCCACACCAGATAATCTACCAGAGGTAGCAATGCAAAAGCTGACTACAGGTAATACCGCACGCTTATGACTAAAGCATCCCTCTATAACCACAAACTATTTTCTAGAGCCACCCACCAGATCAGCAACCTTCGCTCCATGCTCCCACATTGAGCTCACCCCAAAAAGCAAGAGACAACAGGCCACAGATATATATTGCAGGCACCCCCTCCTGAATGGTTTCAAGAGCACAAATGGCAAGAGGCAGAGAGGATCTATAATACTGCCAGCACTGAGGACAACTGAGAAGGCAGTGCCTCTCCACTGCCAGGAGAAACATGATCCATGAGGATCAGCTTAAACAGAAAGGCCAATCTTGCAGCAAGAGCATCAAGGCTCAGAGCAGGCAGCCTTCAGGAACAGAACTGTAGTGAACCTGAAAAGCTGAAGTGCAGAGGAAGAAAGGGAAAGAAAGCTTTAAGAAAGCAGCAGAACAAGCAACAAAGAGCAGGAGGCTTTGCTTTCCAGAGAGACAGAAAGAGAGCAAGAGATGCTGCCTGCTAGAGGGACAAAGAGAGGAACACCAAAAAATACACTGTGTTCTAGAAACAAATGTCATCTCAAAGCACAGGGGCCAAGTTTTGTCCTGAGCTCTGCTATCACCAAACTGACAAGAGTTTCACAAGCCCAGAGCAGGCTGGGAAACCTAAGGAGAGCCTTGGCAAATGCTGCTATGGCTGAAAAGGTGAGCCCTGGCTCTATGTACAGTGCTGTCCAGCATCAAACCTCCAAACTCAGCTTGGGAATTCAGGCCCAGGGTGCCAAAAGGAAAGGTTCGCAGAGGGGTAGCAAGGAGCCAGAAGCACACTGCACATTACTTGCAGCAGTAGGGCTGCCTCAACCCTAAAACCAGCCAGGAGATCCACTCACCAGCCACATGATGGGCATTAGCAGCTTCCAAAGAAAAACTGGTAAAATTCTGTAGGTCATGTTAGACATAACAAGACCAGGACAAACAACACTGGAATACAGACCCTGCAGAAAAGAAACCAAATCAATGTGTAAATACATAATGGTTAAGGAATGGAACATAGTCCTCACCTTCTAATACTTCTCAGCAAAAAGCTGAAGGTGACTATAAGGACCAGTTAATAGTAGATACTCCCCAAAGTCATTAGTGAGTGATCAGATGTAGCAATTTCTGAAAGTACTTCAAGAGCGCAATCACTATCACTGGACTAGGGCTGCAGCTTGGCAACAAAATCCAGCAATCCCCCAGGACAGGGAAGGCAGGTTGCTCACACATGGTAGTGTGACAAACTTGAATAGCAGCATGGAGCCATCAGCACAGACAGCAGAGCCTGCATGTCAAGTGCTTGCAGGCAAAGCTGCCAGAGCAGCCTTGTTCCAACAGGCAGGTACACCTGAAAAGAGCAGCAGCTCTTTACTCTTTAACAGCAATTACTTGGTCCAAAAAGTCAGCTAGAACTTGCAAGGTAGGGACTGCTCCTAAAAATCTTCTGCTTTCAGAAGTTTCTGACAAGAGCCCCAAACGCAATATAAGAAGTTCTTTGCTGTGAGGCTGGTGAGGCACTGAAACAGGTTGCCCAGAGAAGTGGTAAATGCTCCATCTCTGGCAGTGTTCAACACCAGATTCGACAAAGCGTTAGGTGACATGGTCTAGTGAAAGACATCCCTGCCCATGGCAGGCGGGTTGGAACTAGATGATCTTAAGGTCTTTTCCAATGATTCTCCACTACACACAACAGCAGTTCAACTTTGGCCTCCATTTAGTTCTCAAATGTGCATTAAGGAATACATCAGTTTTCTGTGAATGAATGTAACCAGGTAACAACAATGTAATGATAATTATAAATAGCAGGAGCTCATTAGGTTTCTTCAGACATGCAAACCCCATCATCACCTGCTTATTAAATTTCCTGTTCAGAGCCACACTTGTCAGGTCAGTAGCATATTTGGAGGAACTGTATGATTCCTGCCCCTTGGCATGCTGATAGTCAGAGAGGCTGAAGGCAGACTCCCTAGCATTGCTGGAAGAGGTCCAGATGAGTCGTGAAGGCTTTTCGTTACCGCAGAGAAGAGACTCAAGTTGACGAACCTGCAAAAGAATTGCTAATGTCCTTAACACAGTGATTTTCAAGTGTGACAGTATAGCTTTCTAGTTCTTAAAAGCTGTGAGCTATCTGGGTTTTCTCAGACAGTCTTCACTAGAGTAGCCAAAAGCAGCCACTGCTCAGACACTGCTGCAACCCAAGGAGCATTTACAAGCAGCCACCATTCTCTTGCACAGCTTAAGCACCTCAGAATTTAACACAGCCAAGCCTTGGTATGCACCCTGGACAGAGAGAACTATATATGGTCTAACTCTATCCACTGGTAAACAACAGTAACCTCAAAATTACATTAACCCTTAACATTACTATCACCATTTATTGCTATTTAAATGAAGCCTGAGACCATTGCCCTGTCACTTCTTATCTGCCAAGCTGTAGCTTGCATCAGCAGCCAAACCTGTAAGATAGAGCTGATTCATTAGTACTGCCTGGACCCATCTCTACCAACATTAAACATCAGGCCAAGGGCTGAATCTTCATATGCAGTCTCACCAGAATAAAGTGTCCAAAGAGGTTGGTGGCAAACACCTCCTGAAGTCCATCTCCATTCAGCCTGTCCGTCTGGGTCATTATGCCTTCTGCAGTGGTCAGCATGTGAAGCAACTTCCTGGAAGCCAAGGATAGGAGACGAGCATTGCTAGAAAGCATCTACTGCTCTCCCACTTCAGCCCTTCAGAAGTATCCCTCACCTCACAGGCTCCATGCAGACTCTTTGGTTTCACCTTCAAGGGTTCTATTAAGCTATGAAAAAAATGGCTTGGAAAATCTTATCTCAGCCCCTTCATTTGCAAGGGTCTCAATACTGAATAGACCAGAGAAGACCTGTCCCTTCTTACAACTCATCACAGTAAAGTACCATTAAAAAACCCCATAAATTCTTGCTCTTCAATTTCAGTTAGGTAACACAGTCAAGCTCCACTGTGGAACTACACCCTACGGCCATGCTTAATTCAGATAAGGAAAGCAATCTAACACCCGTGTTCAACACCCCCAACAACTGCTTTGAACACAATGCAAGTCACTGCTCCTTAGCTCAACTTCCCCACTTCGCTTACAGAATAACAATGCCTATAGCAGCATCAAGTACTAGGTTCACAAAATACCATGATATACAGCTGAGAACAACAAAAACCTACAGTAGAACCAAAACAGGAGAAAGGCAACCCAGTAAGAGCAACCTACACCTCCCCAGCAACACACCAGCATTTTTCACACAGTACACAATGCCAGGAGCTGCAGGCTGTGGGATAACTCTTGTCATCCCCCCATGCACCAGGCCTCACACTAGGAATCAGAAACAGCACTGAGTGTCTTAGTGTACCCTGGCACTTCACCCAGCTGCCAAACCTACACATCCCACAGCGATGTGCTCTGTGTCACACTGGGAAAGGGAGATAGGATCATCTTCAGCCCTGGGCCCACAAGCATGCCTTGCCTATGATGCCACCAGCACCACACATCACCCACAAGCCAGGACTAGACCCCCCAACACCTCCTACCCGGTAAGGAGACCATGCCAGAGTGCCTTGAAGTTCACGTGTGGGTTGGGCATTATTCCAGCATTGAGGTAGACAAAGTCCAGGCGCTGAAACCTAAGCGAGAAAGCACACAGGGGTGAGGGGCAGAGGGTGGACAGGGGGGTCCGGTGGGGCAGAGGATGGAGACCCAATACCTGCAGCGGAGCTCACGGGCAACAAGCAGCACTGAAGCCAGGCTACCCAGGTCCACTTCCACAGTGGAGACCTGTGCGGCAGGGTGGGTTTCCAGGATAAGGTCCCGCGTGGCTTCGCTCTTCTGGGAGTTGCGGCAGGCGATACAGAGATGAATACG
>JAOEHX010046182.1:40681-51180 GCA_025448015.1 Bolborhynchus lineola | reverse complement strand
TCTTTTCGTCATTAAATAATAGTTATAAATTATTTTGAAAGCTAAAAACCACCAGATAAATAACCCAAAATGAAAATTGAATTTTTACACCATTTCGTTTTAAAGACAATAACTCTTTTTCTATTTGGGGGACTACTTCCCCGTTCTCATTAATTTTGACATCAAACCTTTCATTTTGTTCCTAAAACACTCTTGTCCAAAAGCAGCCTCTTCCATTTCATGAATCAGTAGATGCAAGCCATCAACATTTGTTCCAATTCTTTGTAGCATTTTCCAAATTTCTACAACATTAGATTCTGAAAAATGCTAAAAACCTAAATATTTTACCTTCAGGTTATTTCCTGCCAAGTTCAGCCATTCTAGGTGCACCAAATCCTTCAGCCCTTCCACATATCCAATACTATTATGAGGCAAGTTTAGCACCCGGAGATTAGTCAGTTTTGCTATACCCATCATTCGCACCAACCGGTTGTTGGCTACAGAGAGCTGCAGATTGACACACAAATAAAAGAGACAGTTTAAACTATTAAACTGCACAGAGAGAACAGGCTTCTATTTTCAGTGGTTAAAAATTTAACCCACCAGGAACTTCTTCAATCTAAGCATAGACTTCAGGTCTTCCTGGAGGCACTTTGTAATAATTAACATGGACTTTTACAACTTTGCCACAGAGATTAATACCGTGATTATTGCAAACACCATGCAGAGGCTTAACACTGTTATCACTAATACACTCATGAAATTAAATGGACTGCTGCTAGTCTTAAAATAAAGAACTAGCAACATCAGGGCCTACATGTATTGATACGTTAGCAAGACTACACAGACCCCTTCCACTTCACTTTTATTTATTTGCTATTTCTATTTTAGCCTAATCCACGTGCCTTTTTTTCCTTCTTGTAAATTAAGGCTACTGATATGATTCCTTTGCGAAAAATTCTGAAACTCAAATAGAGGAAAATCCTGTATGCATGCCTGCATGTTTACAATTACACAGAGGAAAGATAAAGTTATCTTTAAGATTACAAACTCAGGTACTCAAAAGCTAAGTACTATAAGAATTTGGGTTATCAGTGACTTTCTAAACGACACCAATACCCCCAATTCAGATTTATTTAGTTAATTTTTTAGCTGCTTAGGTGACAGCTTCTCCCACTATCAACTGAAGTGCTACACTGAAAACAAAGCTTTGTATTTTATGAAGCCACCACTTATTCTCCTATGAAGACAGGAACTGCTAACTTTTAATTGCAAAATATGACCTTGAAGCAGAAGTATTTTAAGTAGCATCACAGCACCACTGTTTCATAGCAAATTCAAATCAAGTAACACTGACCTGCACCAAATTCCTGCATTTCTCCAAGTGTTCTAATTTAATTATCTGGTTTTTGTCCAGAATCAGAGTGTGAGTATCAGCATCACAGGGTAATGTTGGACCCAGTTTTTGCAATCCTTGACCTGACCAGTTGACTACCAAACCTTAGAAAAAAAAAAAAAAAAAAAAGACCCAAATTCAGCGATTTTTATCTGAGAACATGTACAGAAAATGCAAAGCAAGATAAACAGATTTGGTTTATAACGTATGCAGCTAATCTGCAAATGCAAATTAACTTTCTTTTCCATGTAAAACCAAAGCAAATTATGTCATGCAAAACACAGCAGACTAACTGATACAGTTTCTGAAAGATATGCATTCTAGGTTCCCAATAAAGAATTCTGGGAAAGGCAGTAATAGATCTTCTAATGTGGGAAGCAGAGCAACATTTCAGTAACTAAATTTAAAGGTGTGATCCTTGATTCTTCAAAGCTTTCAAGTTCTAAGCAGTTTTACAACTGCCTAGCTGTGTGTAGGCACTCTATCTGAATTCCCACTTTTAGGCAAACCCAGAACATGTCTAGCCCACATCCTGCACAAAGAACAGAAACATCCAGTCACTAAACAAAAAAGGGAAGGGTGTGAAAAGAGGGTAAGCAGCATACATCCTTTCATCAAGCAGAATGTGGGGAAACCTGATGAGATTGCAAACCTATGAACCCCCTTTCTGTAGACTTCCATCAAACACCCTGCTAAAGTATTTGAAGATTAGGGAACTTAACTTGTAAATGTGAAATACCTATGTGACAGTCTACAGCCAGAGGAAAAAACAACTTTATTGCAAATAAGTCCTCAAACAGCTAGATCACTGAATAACAACCTGCAGATTTTTCTTTTTCCCTCTCTATATTTCAAAGGATAATTATTATTAGCTGAAATTCGTATTTTTTTTTTAATAAAGTGCACTCTAGGTGCCAACTCAAAGTAGAAGTTTCAGCCTGTGAAACCAAAACTAGCACCCCTATGTTGTCTGAAGCTGGATGCTTAAACTTCAGAAAAGAAACAAAATTAAGACTCAGCCCTCCCTTTAAAACTTCCTAACAGGTATTTTAAGACATGCTCCTTTTTAGCAGTTTGGCTGCTGCAAATACCTAATCTTAAGTATTTAACTACCTTAACTTATTGGGTAGGAAATATATCTAATTCAGAGCCAAAGATCCCACACCATGACTTTACTGGCTAAATCCTTGAGCGCATGTCACCTTAGGATTTTAATGCTTGCATTCTAAAATCGTATCAATAGGCTAAATGTCGCATATTCCCGCAAAGTACCTAGCAAAAAGCCAGAACAAAGACCCATGCATGTGTCATACTACGCTACTGGTGACATTTGGGCAGGCATAAATTGTAAATAGGCTTGCTTATTATTTAATTAATGAAACACAAAATTAAGATGTTCCATGCAAAACACGTTACTATAGAAGTCAAAAGGAAAATAGAAAAAAAGCCATCTATAGAGAACTTGAACCACTAGGTACCTACAGTGACACCTGCTAGCAATAATTTTCCTACATTAAGCTTCTGCTGAGTTTTACACCCATCATTCAAGTGCTTGCTTTTCTCTTACTATCTATTCTCTAAATAATGCTGCCTTTTTCAGCAGCGTGTTCCAGAATAGCATACTTACCCGAACAGGCACTATATATTAATATTGTTATCATTTGCAGCCCTTTAGGGTTTAGTTATGCTATGGATGCAGACAAACGTTTCTTGAATACTGCTTTGTCAACTGGAGATTATACTTTTCTAAGAAGAATCTCTGACATTTATTGAGCTTTCATTCCTTCCTAAAACTACAGCCACCAAAGAGCTCTGAAGAGCAGCAATGCAGTGCCCACAGTATCAGAAACACACTCCTGCACTTGCACCTTCAGGGAGAAGGTATCACATGTTTTTCATTGAAGTAGCCACCTCTGCCATCACTTGGTCACTTCAACTAAAGAGTGAAATTTTGCACCTGCGCATTCATCCAAGGGCTTGTTATGAAAATCCACAACTGGCCCATGACAACTGCAAAGAGAAGCTAGGACCCACGGTATAGCATTGCATGAGTAATCCTTTTTTTTGCCTGAACTGGATCACTGCAAATATGGTTCTACACATATATGGTTCTTATACTTTTTGAGCATTCAGGTACAAGATTTGACTAAATGCTACTTAGCATGTGCACACAGACATCCACAAAGAAACTATAATTCTACAGCATTATTATCCACCTGCTTCTCTATTGACCTAGACATCCTTTTGTCAACCTTGCTATAGTTACTTATCTACAATGCCAGACAATGGGAGGGTTTCACAGAGGTGTTAGAGAAGCTAGGATGCTGGCACTATCTTGGCTGTCTGGGGGCATCCTTTAACCTTTGTGGGCACCTTTTAAGATTCAGAGCAGCACATTTCCTGTTTCAGAGGCATCTGTCCTTACAATGAGCAGGGTGCTTTGCTTGCATAAGCATGACTATTCAGTATACAGTGTGAACTATATATATATGTATATATCTTAAGAAAGATAATACAATTTCATACTATAAAGCCTTGCTAGTATAATACTTTGGGAATGAGATTTTCCTAACAGGCTCTCAGTACACAAGAAAATATTTCAGAATTGCTTGTTACTTGTTTGGCTGCTAGACACGTTAACAGATCTCAGAAGCTCACAATTTTTACTCAGGCCTCTGCTCACTCACTGAACTTTCGAAGCCAGATTTATGCTACTATAACACACCGTCCTTTCAGGCAGAGGCAGAAAGCACGACACTAGACGACCTCCCTGCCCTCTGCTGTAGGAAAAAGGGGCCTTATTTCAACTCCTGGCCTACCTTCTACAAGGCTGAGGGCAAATCCCTTCTCATCGGCTGGGGCCTCATCGGTTCGGACAGCCTCTCTCCGCGCCACTCTCAGCTATGCCCAGAGCCAAACGCATTGCCAGGCTACTATCCCCATTTCTCAGGATGGGCCGCCTAAGCGCCACTCTCCTCACACGTCGCTGTCCTGGCCGCTTCCAGTCCCCCTTGGAGATCTCAGACGCTACACACGCGGGGAGGAACGCGGAGGTCGACGAGAGAGACAGAAGCCACCCACGACCTCCATCCTCACAGCTCACTGCTGAGGCTGCAGGATCGTTGGGAGGTTTCAGCCCGAGCCCAGCGCACAGTTCTTCCCGCACTACATCTCCCAGGGAGCGCTGCGCATCCCCGCTCCTCGACAGCGCACAAGGAAGACCCAAACAAACCCCCGCCGCCGCAACGCCCGGACAGTCGCCAGCGCCTGCAATATGGCCGCAGAGCTCCCACTCGGCTCACTGCCTCGGGGGCTTCCCTTACCCCCTCCAACCGGCGAGACAGCCTCAATGCTCGCTGCAACCCCTGTCGACGCCATACTTCCCACTTGCCAACACCGCCAGGGAAACTAGAGCCAGGCGCCGATTGGCTGTCCTGTTCCGCAACAGCAGTGATGAGTCTTTTGTCCAAAGTAGCGCAGAAAGCCCCGCCTATGGAGCTGCCCGGCAAGATTTCAACCAGCTAGTGGTAAGCTGGGCGGCATGAGCACACAAAGCAGCGCTCTGCCCACCCCTCTACCCCCGTCAGGCCCTGCGCGAGGATGGCTGTCCCGACGTGCAGCGCGCGGCTTACGTAATGCCGTTTCCCGTCATTGTCTCTTCCTCTTTCCGTGGGCTGCCGGCCGGGTCGGAGCTGTCGCCATCATGAAGTGAGAGCTGCGGCGGCTTCCTGTCGCCCTATCCGAGCCCATCTGCGGCTGTCCGCCGCGGGGAGGCCGCCGGAGGATCGCGCTTTCCGCCTGGGCTAACCCGCGATCTCCCCTAACTCTTCTTTTCCCCGCAGGGTCGAGCTGTGCAGTTTCAGCGGATACAAGATCTACCCTGGCCATGGGCGCCGCTATGCCCGCACCGACGGCAAGGTGAGGCCGAGAGCAGGCGGGGAAACTGGGGAGTGCGCGCCGCAAGGAGGAGGCAGTTGTGGTTCTGGGCGGTAGAGGCGGGCAGGAGCGGGCTATGAGAAGAGAGGGAGTGCCAGGCCTGAGAGAGAGACCGGTGCTGTGCTAAGGGAGGCGGAGGCCTTGCACTTAGCGCGTTGGAGGGAACCTCTGTTGCCTTTGCTGTCTGGTGGCGTTGCTCTAGCATCTGTAAATGTCTAGGTGTCACGATTGCTGTCAGACTTGGTCCGCGGGAGAACCGTATGGGATTCTTGAGTCCGGTTTTAGGTTGTGGTTTGTAAAGTTGGGTACAGACCATTGGTGTTAAATAGGGAAGAGAGCCCTTTCAGGCTCTCATAACTCATACATACAAGGGCTGTCAGAAACACAAATACACTATTTATACCTACAAAGGGAGAATCTGTGTTTTGGATATCCTGGTACAGTTGTCTTCCTGTACAGAATCTCCTGGGAAATGACAGCTAAGTAAATAGACTGAATTTTCAGGTGCTTTCCTGGGAATCTGGTATTTTGACTTGTATAGTTAATAACAAATCAGCCTACTATTCTAGGCCAGAAGGAATTGAGTGGAGCATTGGTTACCATGTGTTCTTTAGGCCATGTTTTGACTCATATGTACAGGAAATGCATAGTTATTTGAGGACAAACATTTGTAAAGTATGATGTGAGGCTCTGGAACAGATTGCCCAAAGAAGTGGTAAATCCCTGGCAGTGTTCAAGGCCAGGTTGGAGAGAACTTTGGGTGACATAGCCTAGTGTGAGGCATCCCTGCCGATGGCAGGGGGGTTGGAGCTTGATGATCTTAAGGTCCTTTGCAGACCTATCTATTCTATGATTCTGTGTGGGATTTGGCTAGTAGCAGGTGCCAGTTGTAGTTTAAGCTTTCCTCAGAAAAATTAAGCTGCTTCAGAATACCTCATAAGAGATCAGTTTGATGAACAGGACAAAATTCCAAACTTTTTATTATTATATTTAAAAACATTTTAAATATTTAATTGTATAAAGAAACACAAAAGCATTGCTGTTGAAAAGCACTGAATCAACAAATTACTTCTTCAATTAATGTAAACTGTGATGCTATCTTGCACAAAAACAAAGTAACATAACAGTACTTTGCTTTCCTAGGTATTTCAGTTCTTGAATGCAAAATGTGAGTCTGCATTCCTTTCTAAGAGAAACCCCCGCCAAATCAACTGGACTGTTCTATACAGGCGGAAACACAAGAAAGGACAGTCAGTAAGTATACATGGGCTAATGGTGCTCCATTAGAAGTTTTCCACCAAAAGCTTTGGTTACTGGTCTGTTAGAATAGAGGTAACATGGTATGCTGGTCTTTAGCAGGGGCATGACCCTTATAACCAGGATGAATACTAGCCAGTAGTGATGAAAATATGAGTGCATTTACATGACTTTATAATGTGCTTTATGTTTGAAAGGTAACCTGTTTGGCAAGTGTTATATATGTATTGTGTCGCTTCTTCAAGGGGTCACTCAGAACCACAGTAGGCTCAGTAGATCTTAACAGTTGTATGAATGGTATATGTTTAAAAAAACAGTTTTAGATAGGTGGGTAATGCTGTTCAGTAGGTAGACTTTCTGAAAGCTCGGACTTATAAGCTTCCTGAATGGCAATAGGGTATAGAGACCTCATCGGGGGGTTAAAGGGTGGGGGAACTTTTCACATACCTTTCTTGAAAACTTTGGGCTATAACTTAGTAGGGGGTCTGACTTGTGTAGTTGTCATGGCATGACAAGATAAATTAATAAGGCATGTAGCATGAGGTGTATTCAGTGCTCTTGTTCTCTTGTTTAAACTTGTGTCACAAAAGAGTGTTTAGAAAGGCTTACATATGTGTTACAAGTCAATGTTTTTTACCAGTTTGGAGAAGGAAGCTTGATGCTCAATGGCTTTCACTGCTGCCCAGCACTGTGATCCCACTTGAAACAGGTGGGAAGTGTCTTCCTTTCAGAAGATCCCTTCAAAGTGGACTTTACCCACCTACTCCTCTCCCTCCTTCCTTCCCACCGCCTTTTTTCTTTTTTCCTGGAAGTGACAGAAGGCTGAACTTCTCGCATTTGTCCAAAATACTTTTTAAAATACACTTTACAAATGAGAATACATAGTTCTTTTTTAGCTCTTCATCTTCTTTGGCAAATCAAGAAATCTGTTACCTCCGAAGTAAGGAGTAAAATACTTCTGTATACGGTTCTAGAATAGCTTCTGTCTTAATAGTAGCTTATTTCTGTCTTCAGCTTTTTTGTTTAATGTCTTGTGATACTAATTGTCTTCATCTTCTGCTATTTTAGGAAGAGATACAAAAGAAGCGTACTCGTCGTGCTGTGAAGTTTCAGAGAGCCATCACTGGTGCATCTTTAGCTGAGATTATGGCTAAGCGAAATCAGAAGCCTGAAGTAAGAAAGGCACAGAGGGAACAAGCTATTAGGTGAGAAATCACAGATAAGTGGACCTATCCCAAGCTTTTCAAAGATTATTAATTTTTTTCACACAAGAGCTATACCATAGATAAGCTCCATGTTTTAGATCTTTTTGTTTGAGGTTTTGTTTGTTTTTTAATAAATACATGTGGAGGTAATGCTGAGTAGTCTCAGCAAGAGGTAGTAGCAGCGGAGAAGGGTCTCTTCTTGCCTTCTTCCTTTACAAAAATACCACTTTGGTCACATTAATGCTGTCTCTGGAGTAGTCTCCCTAGAGGGTACTGAATGCAGAGGATAAACCTGATATAATGCATTTCTTGATCCTGGGGGAGTTCATATTGTCCTGAGACAATGAAACGGTGACTAGCATACATGGACAGTTGTCATCTTTTTCTGTGCATTGACAGGGCTGCAAAAGAAGCCAAGAAAGCCAAGCAGGCAACCAAGAAAACTGCTGTTTCTGCTGCAAAGGTAAGATGCAATAGGTGGACTGAAATGAAACCAAACAGGCTGTGTTGTTACACAACAGTCTGGTGCAGCACTTAACTGGAAATGCCCATTTGTATTTGGAAAAATCATGGAATAGTTAGGGTTGGAAAGGGCCTTAAGATCATCTAGTTCCAACCCCCCTCACCACCCTTACAGTAAAGAACTTCTACCTTGTATCCAGTGTAAACTTCCCCTCTTTAAGTTTGAACCCGTTACCCCTTGTCCTCTCACTACAGTCCCTAATGAAGAGTCCCTCCCCAGCATCCCTATAGGCCCCCTTCAGATACTGGAAGGCTGCTATGAGGTCTCCATGCAGCCTTCTCCTCTCCAGGCTGAACAGCCCCAACTTTCTCATCTGTTTTGACCTGGAAGTACTTTGACCAGACTTTTGTACTACAGTTCAATGTAGCCAAAACAGCTTAACAGAGTGAACCTTTTTTACAGAATAAGTAAGTATTATAGCAAAACCAAAACAAAATTTACCATATATGGAAGATTTTTGATAGCTAAAATCTTGCCTGGAAGTGATGTCTTCACTGTATAGCAACTTGGTAACAATATATTGATAAAAGCTAGCATCTGTTTCATTCTTACTTATTAATTAATACCATATGTTGGCATTGTACATGCTGTAAGCTTAGTGGTATGTGTGCAACCATCTGTTAACAGGATTATAATTGATAGACTGTAATTCTAACCTGATCTGATTTAAATTGTTAAATTCCTGTCAAGAATCTTAAAATACACATGACACAGGACTGCTGGTAAATTGCTTCTCTTTCTCTTTTTTTACTACAGGCTCCTACAAAGGCAGCACCTAAGCAGAAGATTGTGAAACCAGTGAAGGTTTCTGCACCTCGTGTTGGTGGAAAGCGCTAATTTGCTAAACTGTTAGTCGTGCTGAATAAACATCTGACTAACATTCGTAACTTGTGCCATGTTGTCTTCAACTGTGTGTGATATACTGAAGAGAATTCATGTGTGGAATACCCATGTCTGGTTTTGCAGGCTGGAAAACATGTTGCCATAAAACACCTGGGGTTTAGACTTGCTGAGGTGACTGGCTCGAGAGGGGACACTTTCAGTGCCTGATTGGAGGGAGGCTTGGTGTCCAGGAGCTTCGGGGCAGCAACAGGCACTGAGAGAGCTTCAAGTCCTCTACAAGACTTGCCCAGGAGCTGGCAGCTCAGCAGGCGGAGCAGCTGACTCACAGGGTATGGTGCCAGGAGGAGCGGCACCAGCCCTGACTGTGGAAAAACCAGGGAGCGTGGCGAACAGGGGGGTTGAGGCGGTTCGCATGGGCAGGCGAGCGGGATGGTGCGCACTCGCTGTATGACCCGGCTCGGTCTGGGAGCTCTGCTCTGACTGCTCCGGTGGTGGTCAGTGTAGGCACCCAGGCAGAGCCGATGAGAGGGGAGGCTGTGGTGCAGAGCTCGGCGTGTAGAGAGTGCCTGCATAGTTCTCCTGAGGGGAGGGTGCACAATGGGCAGGTCTGCACTCGGTGTGCCCTGGTGGAGGTCCTCCTGCAGCAGGGGCTGAGCTGCGGGATGCTCTCAATGGGCTGAAAGATGTCAGGGAAGCTGAAAGGAAGCAGTACTGCTTGCCTCAGGATCAGACTCTGCAGGGGCCTCAAGCATCCACTGTCACCCGTGCAGGAAAAGAGGCCGTTAACCCAGGAAGCTGGGAAACAGCAACATTAAAGAAAATAAGGAAGAGGACAATTAAAAGCAAGGGGCTTCTTCCTAAATCTGTTGTTCCCACCCAGAACCTCTTTGCTGTCTTGTAGGGGGCTGAGGAAGAGTCACATTCCCACCAGGAACAACCAGCTGATCTGCTGTCAGGAAAAAGTGCCAGGTTGTAATAGTAGGGGTCTCTACTCTGAAAGGAAGAGAGGCACCCACCTGTTGGCCTGACCCAGTCTCAAGGGAGGTGTGTTGCCTACCAGGGGCTCGGATCAAGGATGTTACAGAGAGGCTGCCTGCACTAGTCAATCCCACTATTACCCACTTCTAGTGATCCATGTGAGTGCTACTGATACAGGTAGCAGTAGCCCAGAGAACAGAAAGGAGGACTACAGAGCTCTGGGAGAGGTGGTTAGCGGCTCTGGATTGTCTTTTCCTCAATCCTCCAGGATACAGGGCAGGAACTTAAAAAGGCTAGGAGGACTAGCCAGGTTAATAAATGGTTAGAAGGGTGGTGCTATAGTCAGGGGTTTGGGTACCTTGAACATGGGACTCAATTTAGT
>JAOEHX010046182.1:0-22230 GCA_025448015.1 Bolborhynchus lineola | reverse complement strand
ACTTGGAGTATTGTGTGCAGTTCTGATGTCCTCAACATAAAAAGGACATGGAACTGTTGGAACAAGTCCAAAGGAGGCCCATGAGGCTGATGACGGGACTGGAGCACCTCCCATATGAAGATGAGAAAGTTGTGTCTGTTCAGCCTGGAGAAGAGAAAGCTGCTTGGAGACCTCATAGGAGCCTTCCAGTATCTGAAAGGGGCCTCTAGGGATGCTGGGGAGGGACTCTTCATTAGGAACTATGAGAGGACAAGGAGTAGCAGGTTCGAACTTAAACAGGGGAAGTTTAGATTGGATATGAGGAAGAAATTCTTTAAAGGTGGTGAGGAGCTGGAGTGGGATGCCCAGGGAAGCTATGAATGCTCCATCCCTGGGGGTGGTCAAGCCCAGGTTGGTGTTTAACCCCCCCATGGCAGTGGAGAACTTGGTGATCTTATGGTCCTTTCCAGCCCTAACCATTCTGTGATTCTAATTTAGAGGTGCTACTTCCCCCTGTGTGTATTACACTGGCACATACAAAATGCACTTAAGAATTCAATGTGTGTATTTAAACCAATATGTCTTTGTAGCACAGGTACTTAGAGAGATTATATGAAAAGAAAATATGCACTCTCACAAAGCACTCCTAGGTTATGGAGGCCTGGCTTTTTACCATGTTTTGTTTTGTTTTTGTTAGGTGAATCCAAGTATCTTTGCTCCATCTGTGGAAAATCTTTCCACAGGGCATCAGGACTCAGTAAACATATAAAGAAACACCAGCCAAAGCCTGAAGTTCGTGGCTATCAGTGTACTCAGTAAGTTGGTTGGTGGTATTTTTGGTGGGTTATGTTTTTCTTGCTATTAATGGTCCCAGTAGTGTTAAAGATTAAAAGCGTTCCTTGTTGTAGTATGAAAGTGTTTTCTAGGCTGAAATAAGACTTTTAAAGAATAATATAAAGAAAAATTCACTTTTGTTACTACATGAACTGGAGAGAAAAAGCGTTCTTTTTTTTTTTTTTTTTTAACCTATCTGTAGTTTCATACAGTTGTTTTCTAATGGGTGTGTTTGCACTTGTAGCTCTAATCAGTAGCAGTGTGGTTTTAAAACTCCCTTGTTGGACAGATAGGGATGTAAGCTCATGGGCAAAAGGCTGTTGCAAGAAGGGTTCTTGTCACCTTTTAATGTGATAGCTGGTTTCAGTTTAATTTGAAAATTTCCTATGCAATCTAGATATCATGTACTGCAATGTACACTGTGTTTAGCGAACAGCATAAATTAAGACTCACTGACAACTGCGGTTAGCTTGATCATAAATGCATCCGTCAGTGCTGTATGGTGTTACGTGATGAAGATATGCAGATGCTGAGGCAAAGACATCTGAAGAGCAGAATTTCTTTCAAAGGGAGGAAGCATGTCTTTGATTTAACTGACCTCTGTAGATTCCATACCAAGATGAGCTAGTGATTTGTAATTTCACATAGCTGTACTATGGCAAGGTAGAAATGAAGGAAAACTAGGAGTTCGCCTAGATTTAGATGTATGCAAGCAGCAAGCTAAAGAATGAGTATCACTAGTTTTGGATGCTTGCTTGTAGGATTATTTGTTTTTTAATTTCTTAAAAAATACTTTTGAGCATTATAAACAACAGATCCTGGTTATCTTTATCAATAGTTAATCCTCACTGGTTAAGGGAAGAAACAGCTGCTACCATAGGAACTTATGAGGACTGAATAATACAGATTTCTGATGTCTTCCAGTTCACCTTTCATTATTCCCCATAAAAACAACAAAAAAAAATATAGTTACCTGTAACAGACAAAAGTGTTTCAAAAGTCTTCAAGTTATATTCTAGACTTTCGGATAAGCTGCTGTTCCTTTTAATTTTCCATAGTTTGGAAAGAGATCGTACTGATGATGCAATCACTGTTGTCTTCTCAATGGCTTCAGTTGACATTAAAGAAGAGGGTTCCAGTGCCTTTGAAATGAGGATCACCAAGATCTATCTTATATGGGATACTGAAGTCTTTACTGTTACAGGTGTGAAAAGAGTTTCTATGAAGCTCGAGATCTTCGGCAGCATATGAACAAACATTTAGGTGTGAAGCCATTTCAGTGCCAGTTCTGTGGAAAATGTTACAGCTGGAAGAAAGACTGGTATTCTCATGTCAAGTCTCATTCTGTCACAGATCCTTATAGGTAAGAGGAAATTCCTTTAACAACTGCAATATACTAATCAGTATGAAGTTACACGGAACTACAGCCAGTCAACAAGGAACAGAATTCTAGTCCTTTGTTAAAGTACCGATTGGTTGATGTTGTCTGGGGTCTTGAGTACTTGAGAATGGATGGGTGTCTTCAGATAGTGTGGTCCAACTGTTAACCTGCTGGTACAGTCCTAGAACTAATACATATGAAATTGTGAGAGAGTAAATATAATTAAGTTAGAAATGCTTTATATGTGATCTCACTTTTCTAGAATGTTAAGTGGAAGCTTTGTGGCTGTGAGTAAGAGAAAATGTAACTCCATCCAGCAAGATTAATTATGGAACATAATTTAATGGGATAGTGTTCCCATTAAACTTTGTCTACTGTAATTAAAGTGTATTTTAAAAAGCATAACATAAGCCTACCATAATGGTTTCAATAGATTTCTCAACACTTTTTAGGTGTAATATATGTGGTAAAGAATTTTATGAGAAAGCTTTGTACAGAAGACATGTAAAGAAAGCCACACATGGTAAAAAAGGAAGAGCAAAACAAAATCTGGAACGAGTTTGTGAGCATTGTGGAAGAAAATTCACGCAGCTGCGGGAATATAGGAGACACATGAACAACCATGAAGGTATGTAGAAACCAAGTAGCCATGACATCTGCCAATCCCTGAAAACATGGAGAAAAGGGGTAATTGTTTCTTGTGTTAAAAGAAGCATGGAAGTTCTAACAGATTTAAAACAGTTCCAACAGTTTTATGCTTGTCCTGGTTAGTTAACTTGCTTCTAGTGATTCCCAGAAGTTGACATCTTCCTGAAGCTGCAGGTGCACACAGGGACAGTGACAATTTGTCCTCCTTAGAACTTCAAGAGGAACTTTTTTAGAAGTGATTAAAATATGTATATCTGGCAAAGAATTGGATGAGTAAAACATTCCCCAGTTTGAAAAGTGCACATAGCTGATAAAATATTCTTCAAACAGCAGAATGATTAGCCTGAATTTAACAAAAGGACTACTGTTGGAAATTGGCCAACTTCTTGATTTATAATAACCAGTAAACTATGTGATGTTTGGGGAAAATATGAAAACATTTGATAATTAAAAAAACAAAGGATGTGCATTTTTACTTTAGATGTGAAGTATGATTTTTTTCCCATCTCAGGGAATAAACACTTTTATGAAGCACATCTCCTTTTAAGGAGCTGTTATGAGTAAATCTAATAGCTGTCTCGCTATTGAAATAGAGATTTTGTGTTTGTTCCTAAACAGAGAGTGTCCTGTAATAGATACCTAGCTTAAGCCCACAGTAACTGTTATAGATGAAAAGCCATCACTGAAATAGTTTGTCACCACCCACATGCCTCGTTAGATACTGCAGAACGCAGAGCTCAGACCTGATAAGGGAGAATAAAATTATACAAATATCAGGTGCAGTATCTGAACATATGTGCTGTGGAGGAGGAGGGGAAAAAACTGTAGGTGGAAAAAATTAAGATAAGTGCTGGTGTTTGATGAGAGTTTATAGAAACATTTCTAGTCACCCTTTGGTTCTGATAAATCTAAGTGCCAAATTCCATGAAGTAAAACATGATTTCAGAAAGCCATCACTGGCAAAAAATAATTAGAATTTCATTAAGTGGTATGCACTTAAAATAGGTGAGAAGCTGCACTAAAAATAATTTTGAAAAGAGAATTTTTTTAGAAGTAAAAGGTTAGATTGAGCAGAGCACTTGTGGAAAATTTTACCACTGAACGTAAGATTTTGTGCTTGCATTATATTGTAGCATAGAAATGGCAAACAGGATCTCCTGCTTACATGGAAAAAGTGAAAGGATTTCTTCTATCCTTTCATATTGCTGTTCTCCTGTTGCTTCTTACCAACACTCTCATGTTTTTATGAACTCCTGACAGTGGGCTTTTCCTTGCTTTTCCTTTGAGAGCAGGTGTGAAGCCATTTGAATGTCTCACCTGCGGAGTAGCCTGGGCAGATGCACGTTCGCTGAAGCGCCATGTGAGGACACATACTGGGGAGCGACCATATGTCTGCCCGGTGTGCAATGAAGCTTACATAGATGCCCGGACACTACGGAAGCACATGACCAAGTTTCATAGAGACTATGTACCGTGCAAAATCATGCTGGAAAAAGATACTCTTCAGTTTCATAACCAGGGGACACAGGTGGAGCACGCCATCAGCATTTTGGCAGCAGACATGCAGGAACGAGAAACTGAGATCAGTGTTGGTGGTAGTGAGATTGAGACTGTGGTAGTGACAGGAGAGACACTCGAAGCCATCGAAGCAGTTGCAGCTACCGAGGAATGTACATCAGTCTCTACTCTTTCTGACCAAAGCATAATGCAGGTGGTAAATTATGTATTAGCACAACAGCAAGGACAGAAAATGGCTGAATCGATTCAGGGCATCGAGACTGTAGAAGTGGAAGTGGCCCATGTTACAAAGACAGACTGAATATAGTGTACAAGAAAGCAAGAAAGGTGGGGTCTTACGATCTGTGAGAGCCAAGTATTTAACTGGTTATCAGAGGCTTACTGTGAGGCCTGTTTTCAAACGGTTCATCCTCATTGCTGAATGTCTTGGTAATGAGATACTGCACCATATACTACAGGGAAAATGTTAAGACACTTCAGTGTGAGCCAAGGCTTTGAAGGCTAGGATTTCTGCACTGGCTCTAAGTGTTAAAAATAAAAATAATGTTTTCTGTGTCATGGAGCATGTATCATGCAGAAAGTTTTAAAAAATGAAAAAAAAATCTAAAGAGCCTGCACTAAAAATTAGAAATGCAGAGTTACTGGTGGCTTCTACTTCTGTTTTTATGTACATTTCATCAAGTTTGTGAGCATATTGCCTGTATTGGATGCTGTCTGTTTACTCCCCAAGACACGGGGATGGTAGAATGCTTCATGCAGTGTGAGCTTCATGCAACATACAGAAAATCTGAGGCTTTCATTTGGGTAGATGCACCAGCGGCAGTGTGAATCCAAGTTTTGAAGAACTTATTTAAATTCCAGGTTGTGGGTGGCAGGTCCAAGGTTCAGTACAATGTTTTGCAGATAATGGGCAGGGGTCTACTGAAGCCTGAGGAAGTGGTTTTCTGGGACAGACTCTGAGTTTCCACTGACCAGAGGACAGCCTGCTGCAGCAACACTGCTTAAAGAAGTGAACTGCTTTTTAGTTGTGAGCGAAGTGCTTGCACTTCAGCCTCTGCACAGCCATGTTCAGTTTAATGATGCCTAGTTGCATAAACGAAATTATCACCTGCACTGTTGTAGGCATCCAGAGGATGAAATCTAATGATGGATATTTCTGATTTTTGCATTCTATTTAATATAGAAACTCTCAAAATTAAAAAGGTCTAATGGTTCCTACCTGGACTTCTTTGGTATATTTATAGTCACATCTTGTATTGAAAGGAGGAGCCCTGCTAATTCCCAAATAGAACATGTAGCAATATGAGGATAGAGAACTATGAAAACAGTAATATGGGATAAAAATCAAATTTGTCTCAAAATTACTAGTGTCCAGAAGACCTTATTGCTGCTGCTGTAAGAAAATACTTCTAGGACAAGCTGATTACCCAGTGCTTACATCACATAGATGGAAAAATTCTCACTGGGTGTTCCTGTGAGTAAGCATGAATCACAGCCTTGCTTGGCCCAAGTTTAAATGCCCCTGATTTAATACCACAAACAGTGCACATCTAAATCTGTACAGGGTGTGTATTCCTTCACTGCTGGTTGCTTGGGTGTTTAAGCAAGTAGCATATCTGTCAGGGTAACTTAAGGTGCTATGCACATGAACAAACAAGTGTATTTTTTAACTCGTTCTCAGTCTGTAGTATTATCAGCATGTTTTGCAAGTTTGACAACAGCAAGTTACCCAAGGAGCCAGAAGCCTGTGATACTGCAGGATGAACATGCATAACTGTTCTACCCACGAAATGGATCAACTGAACAAAAGTGAACCAAACCCTATGAGGAAGCAACCACCTCATTTGAATTAGTATTTCTACCTTTCATCTTATGTAACTACCTAACTACTAAGCTAAAGAATGGACTGTACTTTTTATACTTTGCAAGCATGTAGATAAGCAGTTGTTGAAAACTTTTTAAGCAATATGCAGCTGGAGTTCCTGTCTTGAATCTGAATTAATCTGTAGATGACCATTTCAAAGGTTGCGGTCTTCCTGCAGAGAAGTAGTTACTTATGCATCCTGCAGCCGTTGACAGTTGTGTTCTTTTCTAATTACTTAATGGAGTAAAATTAAAATGATTACTTTAAAAATGAAATAAAAATACTGCTAGCTCTGACTCTTGAATTTTTGTATGCACAAGAATCTGGAGATAGCCATCCTGCTTAAACTACTGCCTTTATGATGAAAACATTTAAAAGAGCACTAGGTAAACTTCAAAGCTTACTTCAGTGTTTGTATCTTACAAATAATTATGTCTTACTGAAGTGAGGAAATGTTCAAGGAAAAATAGCTGTAAATAGTGCTGGAAAGTTATTGGTATATTTACTGTGTTACCTTACAAAAGGAGTATTACTGGCACCTCAGTGGAATCTTTGGTGTATTTATTTATTTGCCCAACCTATGGAAGAAGCTGAAGTGAATCTGATTTTCACAATGTTGGTTACCTACTGTAAAAAAGCTTTTTAACTGATGTGATGGCCTGCCATTTGACAACTATAATACCTAATCAAACAAGTCACAACTGATCTTGCTTCCTAAGCAGGACTCAGCCAGGAATGTCAAAGCTGAATGTTGCGGCACCCCTTTCCTAGCACAGTGTGCCTTACCCTTTCAGAATAGCGTGAGGTAAGTAGGGAGTGTCACTCTTAGCTTTGCTGTTCCCATCCGTGTGAAATTGCCTTATGTTTTCCTTTGAACTTCAGCTCGTAAATGAAGATGTTCACTACTCTTCCACAATCTCTCTGGTCAGGCTGCAAATACGCAATTAATATTATTTGATTTTTGAAAAAATAAAGTTCATGACAAGTGTCCATTTATAAAGTATTCCTGGTGAATTCCTGTACATAATGAATTTGATTTGTACATTCTGCTGGTTTTATTTAGTGTTAGATGTATAAAGTTATGGTTATTTCTGTCATTAAATAAATTGAGCTTTGCCATGAATTACTCTTGCAAGCAATTTTTTTTAATGGGAAAAAAGTGTTACAAAATTATTTTCTTCTGAAATATTTATATAGATAGTGTCTGGTCTGAACAGTTATACCTACTTTTCAATTTTTGCTTAAGGCTCAAACCATTAACTTGTATGAGGAAAGGAAACCTGCTGCCCTCCTAAATTGGGTCAGACCATGGCTATACAAGAGCATGATGTTAACCTAAAACATCCTGAAATCACTTTGGCTGCCAGACCCCTTGGTGGATGATGTGACCCTGCTACCCAGCTGTACCCAGTTCAGTTTGCTTCATGTTACTTCTCTTGTCTTGGGTTTCTGCACAATTCTCCCACCCCCAAGCAATCATCATACAACACTTGGGATGGATATTTGAGCAGGCAGGAGCTGTGGCCTGGAAATTGGCCTCCATCATCATTCTCCTGACTGAAAGCTGACTGTATAGCTGCCTCCAGGCAGGGGAAGGAACAGTGTCCTGTCCTTTTCTGCTTGCTGTTAGGGCAACTTTAAGGCAAGGTCAGTGTTGCAGAAAGGATGATAATTGTTTTGTGGCTCGTACTGATTCCTAGGGGAAATGGTGGGAATGTTTTAGCCACAGAGGTAACCAAACTAAGTGGGAAATGTGTAATTAAATAAAACCAGGGGTTTCAAAAGGTTGGGTGCTGAAGAAGTAATGTAGCCTACCACTGAACAACTGTTCAACACAGATGCAACTACAGATGAAGAGCAGCAAAAAAGGAAGTGTGGATAATTTCCCCCACCCCCCACCTTGTTTCCACTAGAGATAGGACCCTAAAGGAAGAGCCATGAATTTCTCCAGCACTGGAAGTGTGTATACATCTAATATAGTAACAGGGGCCAGTCTTACAGCTGCTGCTGACCACATGATGGGAACTTAGCACTGTTCTAGCAAATCCAAGTCTTTATTAGAGACCTGTTCTCCAGCAGAAGCATTCCATTTTTAGAAGGCAAGAGGCTGCAGGGCTGGTGGAAAGCAGGCTTACAGGTCCAGAGTGACTTTGAAAGGACTTTTCTGAAAACAACAGTTTATCCTGCACCTGCATGAGGAAGTTTGGTGATGAGGGCAGTATTTCTTGTCTTGGGTAAAGCACCCTGCCTTACAGACAGTAATATCAGTATTAAACTTACTCAGTGCTTTTAGATGTGCTGTAGCCCAAGATCTTCCTGTTGCAGCCCTAAATTTTACATCTGAACAGGATCATCTTAAGCAAGCATCTGAGTAAGAAAAACAAAGCACAGCCTAAGATCCATGCTAGTTTTGCAATTACTCTTTATGCTACACTGCTATGTTCAGTGCCTGCAACTCTACAGTGGAGGTTGATGTCCATTTGAACAGGGATGGCTACCACAGTTACACTCCTTTCACAAAAGCAAAGGCAGAATTATGATTTTTCAAACAAGTTACTGGGCATCAGCCAGCACTTCATATGCAACTGCTGTGTTTACAGATTATGGGAAGCTGGGGGAGGAAAGAAGAGATAGCTGGTTTTATTATGACTTCCATTACCTTAGGCTAATAAACTTGTACTGCAAGGAAAACATAAACACAGGCTCATGTCAGAAAGTTTCAGCTGAGCTCTTGCTACAGAACCACAAACACTTCATTTGTCTATCAGCCTCATTAAGAAATTCAGTCCCAGGAACCAAATTTAAGAACTAAGTCACAAGCATAGCAAAGGCTTTTAAGACCTCACTATGTGCCACTGAATCAAAAAATCCATACTGTGATTACTGGCTGTGAGAGTCACTGCCATGCTTCCCTGCTCCTCCTGGCCTAAAGAGTAGCTGTCATATACGTGTGTGTACCACAAAAAGCACATGCTGCAGAGTTTAAGGGTTTGCTTTGGTACCTAAACCTTGTTTGGACTCACCATACCAGTCTTTTAAATGGAAGTTCATAACCCAAAATATAACACACTAAGCACAGAGTCCAAGTGTAACAGTTCATGCTTCATGCTTTTGCTCCTATGGGTGACAATGCATCTACCCAGAGGCAACGGCTCCACATTAAACACAAGCAGCTCACCTAATTAAGCATTACTTAGTTATTAAGATGCCAATAGATCAAAATTAGAGAACAGTAGGAGATCCATTTGTTAATAAAACCAGAGGAAACAAGGAAGGTGTTAACAAGATAAAGTAAAAAGCAAATTAATTGTCCAATTCTTACAGCATTCTAGTATCTCTTGGCAGAGGAAATAGACAAATCATGGTGATTTTAGAATGCAACTTTCCCTTCTGTAGCTTAAGTGCAGAACTACTCAGCATTCCTCAGTTTGTAACCTTATAATGAATTACAACAACCCAACCTCTTCATGCAGAAAGCCAAAGTTGGCTGAATACCAATAGTATTCAGGTCATCTATGACAGGGGAGTAAGCCCATGAAATTATAATAGTACCCACCAGTTACTTTGCAGATAGGCTGGTTGGGAACTTCTTCCTGCTGATACAATATTGACCTGAAGAATCCGCACAGTGCATCCCCTACACTTTCAAATGAAGGAAATGAGGTGTGCAAGCGGCTCCACCCAGGAGTGTCTGAAACACTGCCAGTGGCTGGCAGCACTGGTTTTGGGGTTATTTACTTACATTATTTTAATACAGTTAGCATGAAATGAGTTTGGCTCTATGTGTAGCCCAGCAGGCTCAAAAGCAGCCTAACTACAGGGTAGCACAGAGAAGGTTATTGCCTAACTACTTACATCTTCATCTAATATCTTGAATGTTTTGCAAGCTGCTCAAGTGCTAAGCAAAGCTTTAGTGCTGAGAAAGCATAAGTCTTCTGAGGTAAACCCGCACAAATTAAATGGACAGACATTTCAACCACTGCTAGGTATACACACACACCTTGCTGTGCTAAACAGGTAAAGGTCTCAGCAGATCTCCTGGAAGCACTTAAGATAGCTAAACCAAGCACCCCAGCCTACCCTGAGGTTTAGAATTTTTGAGCTGTCTTAAAAGAAAAAAAAACAACCCACACACAAGACCACCTTCATGCAAAACCCACGGCTACAATAACAAAAGCCTGAAACTTCAAGTGAAGTTCTAGCTAACATGTGCCTTGATGATACTTTCCCAATCAGTTCTTTCCTGCAAGCATTAGACATTAAACACCAGCAGGCATCCTTGTAGCTACAAGATAAGTATGTGAAACACTTGGTCCTGAGTGGACTGAGGCCATCCTGATGGATTTTCTTCACGAAGCACGAAAGAACAGAACTCACACATCGAGTGAGACAGGTTCTCTATTGAGATGTAGAAGCTGTCAGTGTCTCTCACAAGGTCTAGGATTATTTATTGACCATGGCAGGAAGCAAGATAAACATAACTTTTGCTCTCTCACTGGCACAGAACACATTTCCTAGCATGTCTGCTGCTCTGTTTAGCAACTTCATAAAGGATTTTGAAGTACCAGGAAATTATGTTAACAGGAACATCTACTTCAGCCAAAGATGTGAAAGACAGTGGCAGTAGGTTGACAAAGAAAGAACAGGTCTCAGTCCTCTTATTCAAAGTTCTGTTTTGCTTTTTCCTAATACAAGTGACCAAGACAGCATCAAGTAACTACTAGGGAGCAAGATAAAATAGTTATTCACTGTGAATTACCACTATCTTAAAGGGATTTATTTTGACAAACAGAACCACAGGTGATGAAAAAAAGTGAAAAGTAAATGCTTCATTCTGCCTTGCCTAGTTCCGGTAATGCCCAAATCAGTTTTGGAAGTCCTGAAGGTCTGTTTTGACAATGTGTTTTGGTTTTGTTTTAAATAAACCAAAGATTTCTGCTCAAAAAAAAAAAAAAGTATACATTTTTATGTTACGTTTATAACAAGGCTTTAAAAGAAAATAGTTACAGGTATTCAACTGCATCAGACTTCAAAAGAAAAAAAGATTACACATACAATACAAAAATACAAAAAAAATATTTTTTAGAACTTACAAACTCAAAAGTCTAAATGGTCAGAGCTTTCCTAAAATAGTAATACTAAAAGTAAAAAAAAAAACCACTTCAAGATGCACTTTCCTTTCTGCACTCATAGGTTCAACTTCAGCATGATGAAAGTTTTTAGAGGGAGAATGAAAGCAATTAACATACTGAATTCCATGACCAGTTCCAGGCTGGGATTAATTCAGTAGTTGACACTATCAGGTATTTGAGTTAAAAAAGAACCATATATGCTTGTTTGGAGAGAAGGTGGTGATATTGCTGTTGATAACTTTCCATTTAACTAGTTCTGCTTGTAAAATATTTTAAAAATATGCAATCTAAATTAGACTGAAATTTATACACTTGTTACTAGGTCTGAAATCCTACAGCACCATTCTGCAGTTTGACAGCTAGGAAATTAAACTGAGCAAACTAATGTCATTGTTGACAATTGCTACAAAAGGCAGGTGAGTAGGAAAAGGCTGAGCTTCAGTTCTGAAGCTGACTCTTGTTAGAAGCATTAGGACTACAAATACAGTAATCTTCTCTAACCTGATAGTGTCCACTGTGTTCACCAGCATCAAGGCATTTTCTTTCAAATGGCAAGATAGGGAAGTGCATCTTTTCACTTTTTCATACTTAAGCAGTGAGTTACCGATTTTTGGTGTGGCTTTTACTCCTTCAAAGCATTTTAAAGAAAAATATTTCAACCAAATGTGAAGCTTAATGTACATTAGCTTGTCTTTTTGGTGGTGGCTTTTGTATACCACAAAGAAATGCTAACAAGCACTACTTGAGGCTAACAATTTAAGAGGAGCACACTGAAAATACTGATTTACCTTTGCAGTGAACATTCTTTACAGACTGTATCTAATATACAGACAAGGCCCGTATCCTGAGGATGAAACAGGCCACAGAATGTTACATATCCTACATGAAGTCTTAAAATTAGAGCTAAGTTACCAGAGCCACTCGGAGCAACATAATTCCTAGTTTGCAGAGGCATAACAAATGGTGACTGCAGGAGGAAAAATCCAGGTTCTGTTTCCTGCATAAGTTTATATTCAGATTAGTAGTCCAGTAACACTTTTAGCACAAGCCAATACTGACTCTCCTTAGAAGTACTGCGAAGAGCCAACTGCTTCTCCTGTTACAAAGAGGGAGCCAGAAGTGAGAATGCAAGAGGATTCAACGTTAACCTGATTAAAGAGACAGTAACCTTTTTCATCCACCTTAACTACTCATTGACCAAAACCAGAAAACTAGAGTAAAAGAAAATTTTAAAAAAATCTTAAAAAGGTACCACTCCAGTTTCTTTATTATCTGTAACCTTTTGAAACTAATCACATGGAACTACAAAATTAGCAAATGCCTTGAAATCTGTATACAAAACATAAATTACCTCTAATTTCAAACTCATTTATTAGTGTACCACTCAAACTCTTAAAAAAGTGGCTCCAAAGATAGTCTTATAACATTCTTAAAAAAGGAAACTGTTCCTTTAACGTTACACCCTCCCCTCCCCCCAAACACCCAACTCTCAATCCACATCATTTAGTTATTTTCTTGGTCATGGACATTTCCAAGATGAGATTTTATATTTCGTTCCCATAGCTTCTGGTTGTCAGAAAACCCATGCTTTCCTTTGTTGAAGGAATTTGGTCCTGCTGAGGTTGGTGTATCCCTGTAGAAAGTAAAACAACGTCAGTTGAGAAAATCAGCTCAACTATAGTAGTTCGTGCAACACGATGCTGAAATCACCAATTTCAGGTCCAATCTGCCACCAGAAACTACCATGCATTTCTTTCCCTGACATCAGGACTCCTCTCTATTAGCACCTGTAATTTGGCCACAGAACTGATCTTTATGTGGCACATCAAGACAGAGCAAAGAGATGGGGTAGCAGAGGAGGTGGGAGGGGCAGTAACAGCTGCTGGTTCTGAAGAATTTGTTGCAAGCACTACAAAATTGAGGATCCAAATTTGCTCCCGGAGAATAAAAATCCCACTGAACAGCAGTGAACCTCCAGGGGACTGACTTTAAAAGCAGTCTGCCATGATAAACACCTTTAAAATATACATGCTCAAAATTCATCCCTAACTTAATTGGAGCCTTCTCTGAAAATGCCACAAATTTGAGATGGTATAGGGACAATCCTAAAATAAACAGGGAGAAGCAGAAGAATTACATCGATTTGTGTTAAAAGCAAACAAGTTATTGTCTCTCTGAAAGAGATGATTCTCATCTTCCCCTTGCACAGAAGTTTAAAAATCTGATCAGACTATCTTACTTCCAAGGCAATTTATAAAATGGACAACTAGAAGGAGACAAAGTTTAGCAGCAAGCAGGAACTCCCACTCATTATCTTTCCAAGAAGAAGATGAGCTCTATTTAATATAGCATCAATTTCCTCTTCAAAAAGAAGGCAAATAGGATTCAAAGTGCAAATGTAAGTGTGCTACTTTAGCCTACAGCAGAAACATTTGAAAATAACTGTATTAACATTTTCTTGCTTCTGGAGAAAATTTTTCATCTTAGTCTACCTTCCTATATTTCTAAGCCATCTGCAAGACCTGACCTATGCTGCAGGAGGTATTTTCAAGCACTCACCCTTCCCCAAAACCACAGTTAAAAGCTGACCTACCTTCCAATATTCTTCATGCGCATCTTAGCTTCTGGAGGCATTTCTTCTGGTTCACTCTACCGAGAGAAAGGAGGTTAGAGTGTGACTGGCCACTACTTTTTGAACATTCCAAATGCCTGACAAGATAAAGTACAGAATACAGCCCTACAGAAAAGCAAAATGACTTAGGACAAAACAGAGGTTTGACATCAAGAAATACAAGTTCCTTTGCTTGCCTCTACATAAGAAGGATCAGTAACATAAGATATTAAGCAAAACAGAAGAAGCGTAACTTTTCTTCATCCCCCTTTTATTAAGTACACAGAAAGCAACTGCTAATTCAAATTATGTGGGCATCTCATTTTCACAGAAAAGTTATCAGCACTTTAATGATTTCTTGAGCCAATGCAGAGCTACAAAGTTGTACATTCTTAAAGAGAAACACAGAAGTTGTTTCTGGGTTGAAAATCCCTGACATGTATGCAAAGAACCTTAAATGACCTACTCTCTCTGACTAACTAACCCACACCAGTGGTACTTCAAGGTGTGTTGATCACTGGTTTATTACTCACATCTTCATCTTCATTGAAAGCTGCTGCTACAGAAAGCGTTTTTGGAGCAAGGGTTGGAACAGGCTCTTTAGGTTTCTGGAAAAAAAAAAAAACAAACCCAAGTGCAAAGGTAAAATAAGTCTACTAACTCAAAAAGCTACCCTTAGTATTTTGGTAAAATGAAGCCAACATCTTCACTGAAATATGCAATAGCGAGGAGAGGTGAAGTGTTTTTGTTATAGAAATAAGCAGATAATCTAGAAACAAGCAAATAAAGTTTTCTTTCTAATGAAAAAGGAAAACAGCTGCTATTTGTGAGAGACACTCTGAACAGCAGGCTGAGCCCTCTCATTACAATTCCCCACAAACAAACTGTAATTTTCTTGCACACTGCAGGGGTATGCATCCACTGGGGCATGACGTGAGCAATTAAATCAGAACCTGAGTTAAGTTGTGGTATTCAAAATTTCACTATGTTACAGTTTCCATTACTCTTTTGGAGTATTCTTATCCATCAATGCCAGGAAGATAAATATACTCTTGTCTTTTAACAAGATAACAGCTTTCCTGCTTAAAAAAATTCAATGTCAGTGGCTCAGAGAAGGCAGCTTTGTCCATTTTTCTGAAGTCTGAGCTGACCTGTTTGCACTTAGACCCCCTGAATGTGCCAGCCAGCAGCTCCCTCCCATCTCAAAGTAACAGAACATTCTCTTCGTTTTCTGCAGATCTTTAAAATGCTGGCATTGCAGGTGCAAGCCTTTCATAATTATAGTCTGAATTTCATCCAGGCAAGTATCTGTAACATATCCATCACAGTACCATGTGGGAAGTGTAAATTAACTGTACTAAATGGAGAGGCAGCATCTGACTTGTCCTTGTCCAAGCTAGCAAAGGACTACTTCGACAGTAAAGACACGCATCAGATTCATACGTGAACAAGTGCAAGGATATCTTATACTGGACAATAAAGGAGAACAGAATTCTTGGAAACCTATGCAACAAAGCCTCATCTCTTGCATACAGTATAAATGAATCACACTAACCTTGCAAAGAACAGGCAAAGTCATGAAACATAAACTATACCTCCCCATGCTAAGTAAGATCTTTGGAGTGAAAGATGGCTTATTAAACCACCTAGGAAAGTACTAGCATTCTTGTAACTTTAAGCAGCCTAAGCAATGAAGCTCCCAGCACTCATTTCAAAGTAGCCTGAATAGTTTAACAAGCCTGCTCCTTTCCCACAGGAAATTATTCTGGACCTATCAAATCTCATTACAAGATTATTGTGTATGGTCTAAAGTTTATTTCAATCAAGTCTTATGCTTCCTGAGACAAATGACTGGGTATTAATTACCTTGAAGTACTCATGCATGCATGACCAGCTGGCCCTGCAATGCTTTCTTAAACATTACCCAAGTTACCCTCATGTAACTTAAGGTTTTCCTTCTGAAGGAAGCATCCTCAAAGTATTTCCCCTTTTGCCTCAGTTTCACTAAAATTAAAAGCCCTCAGACAACTTACATTTGCTCCTAGTTTGATGGATATTGCAGATGCCTTCTTTGTTGTCTGACTGCCTATGGAAAATCCAAACTTGGACATTTTGGCAGGAGCAGGCTTTGTGGTGAAGTCTTCAGCTTCTTCATTAGCTGCCCGTTTCTCTGCGCTGCGACTCGAACTTTCTCCTCCATTACTGGAAGAAACAGTCTTAGTTTTCACAGGTTTTTCTGCCTCTTCTTCAGGTCCTGGTGAAGTCGAAACAACTTACCAAGATGAGCTATTTTTACTGAGCAGATTGATGGGAGCAGCAACCTCATAAAGCATTTTACTTTGGGTGCAATAGGTAAGGTGTTTTTAGTGACAGCAGTTTCCACCAATGTACATCTAGTGGACAGCAAAACACAAAGAGAAGAAGAAACTGCAAGCACTTCACTACTTGTTAAGAACTTCTTGTGTATGAGCCAGGAAAACAATCTTGAAGCACCATCTCTTTATTTAGTAGGGAAGTCAAAGTTCATGTAGTAAATTAAATGTAGATGACTAAATCTTTTTTGGGTTTAAGTTGCCATAGATAAACTTTCATAATTGGAATCCCAATTCCAAATCTAGTGTAAATAATCTAAGTTACAATTAACTCTACTGAGTTTCTATAAAAATATGTCCATGCTAGTCTCTAGGCTTGTCTGGCAAAATTCTAAAATCATGGAAGTGACTACAGTGAGGCTGGATTTCTCAGTCATGTTTCAAGTCACTGTTTGTCCGCATCTCATTCTGTAATATATCTGCCAAGCTCTGTTTGAGGAAGGAATCAGCACTATAAAAACATACATATAGATTTCACCTTTTCTGTTTTTGTTTAAAGTCATGGAAAACATAGCAACTGAAAAATGATTCACAGAGAAAAAAACCCCACTCAAATCACATTTTCATTCCTATACATTTGGCTTCAGCTACACCATGAGATAAAGGTATCCCTGGTAAACTCATTCTGAACACAGCAAATGCTTCAGCAAGAATACGTTTCTCCGCTGCTGCAATAAGCAAATCATTGCAGCAGCAGAAGGGGGAAAATGGAGTGGGGAATGGACAGGGAAGTGCTCATTTTATCAGTCTAAGAAAAACTGGAGCTAGCACCTGTTCCTCATTGTACTAAGTGGAAAAGAGGATCCTCCATGCACAGCAAATTCAGACCATCAGGGAAGAAAGTTCTTTGTGCTGCTTTCTAACAGCAAAAACCTATTTAGTAAGAGCAATAGGAGAGTAGCTAGTCTGAACACAGCGTCAACAAGATCGTAGCTCTGAGAAAGAAAAAAAGAAGCAAACAAGAGGAGAAAGAAAAACTTGGGACACCATCTATGTATTTTTTTCTGCTATTTCCCAAATCATAAGCAATAGAATATAACCCTTCTACCTCACTCTACCAGCTAGCAACGTAAGAAGTGATTTGAACAACTGATTAGTCACCTTTGGAAACATAGCAGATCACAAAAAAACCCCAACAAAACACGAAACCAAAACAAAACACCCAAAACCCAGCCTGTTATTAATTTCACTATTAAAAAATGGTACTAATCTGCACCATTAGAAATCTGACACAGGAAAGATAGATATAAAAGTGACAAACAAAGGAGGAAAGAGAAAAAAGCAAAATTTACATAAGTGACCTTGGGCAGTGGTTGTTTTCTTAGCAAAGTTTCCAAAACAGCAGTCTGCAGTCCATCAAATCACATTAAAAGAACATTCAATTGCAAGTCCAGCCTATGGCACTACAGACTGTAAGGTGATCCAAGGGCAGGTAGATGATTCACCACCCCTAGAGGTACTGGGACCATGGGCCTAAAAGTCATCTTTTTCATAAGATACAAGATTTACAGCAGCCTAAATCTCAGGGCACACTGTACCAGTGCAGATCCCTATGCTAATGCTAGTTTGAAGCTAATTAAACTACAGCTTACTAGTTCAACTTCAAATTCCAGAATATTGCTAAGCACAAGATGAAGCCAAATACAATCTACCCATGTCTGTTTTCTTACCAAAATAATAAATAGCTTCTCTTTCAAAACCAGCTCCTATCTCTACTGCATTCTGAACATTACTTCTATCAGGCTCCACTTAGGACAAACTGTAGACTGCTGAGAGAAATACTTGCTGAAGGAGCTATAAAGGGCATAGGACAATTGGGGTAGGTGGGGAGAGAGCCGTTGCACTGCTCTATTTCTGGAGGGAACAGAAAGCAGGCCTGCATTACCCATTAAACAGGTATCTCCCATGACAATGCATATGTATTTTCAAGACGTTAAGACTTCTTTATAATTTCTTAGAGATGTTAAGGAGGTGATACACCGATGGAAAGCACCAGTACCATTTCAAAACTAGTCTGATTAGTGTTCTTTTCATGGATCATGACAATAAGAAGCTGTCCTACTTCACAGATGAGTTTCAATAAACTATGTAAGGGGACAACTTTCACTGTCTGGGTGATTTAAGTGGCAAAGAGTGATGGTGCCCCACGGTGTGTGACCACTGGTGGCAGCAGGAACAAAACAGCCACATCTAAGTTAACTTTGGCTTTTGCCAAGATCAGTGGGGTTTACATAAAACATTTTAAATTGCTTTCCAGTAAGTATCCAGGAGGGATACATAGGGAGTAAGTATCCCTCCTTAGATCTAATGCACCAGAATTCATTAAGACCACGTTCCAGGCACACCAAACATCAGACAAAGCAGTATGGATAACTGACATACTGATACTGTCCAGTTGCTGCACTACTAGTAAAAAAATAATTAAAAAGAATACACACAACCCCTCCCATTAAAGCCAAAAGAGAACCAAGAGTCAAGAAACTACAAAAGATTTAGTATTATTGTTCATGTTTTAGGGATCATAAAAGAAAAAACATTATCTGTTGAGCCTATCCTAATTGATTTACAAGCCTGTTTTACATTTCAACAGATCAAATGCTCTCTCTGCTTACAGATATACTTAAAAATCCAAAACAAACAAAACTGAGAGAAGGGCCATGAGGATGGTCAGGGGGCTGATGCACCTCCCACACAAAGACAGGTTGAGAAAATTGGTTCTGTTCAGACTGGAAAAGAGAAGGCTGCGTACAGACCTCATAGCAGCCTTACAGTATCTGAGCGGGGCCTACAAAGATGCTGGAGAGGAACTCTACATCAGGGACTGCAGCGACAGGATAAAGGGTAATGGGTTCAAACAGGAGAATTTCAGCTTAGATATAAGGAAGAAGTTCTCTACTGTGAGGGTGGTGAGGCACTAGAACAGGTTACCTTTCCAGGCCTAAACATTCTAAAACAAAACAATAAAAAAACCTCAAACCCCTTAATATTTGCAATTTACAGACTTTGAGTTGGGAGAAGAAAGGAAAGACACATTATTAAAAAATCCAGGAGAACTCATAGTAAGTTATATGGAAGATGACAGGAATGTGCAGTCATAGTATAAATACTGTAAAACCAAACAGAAAACTTGCACATTGCTGCCAAGCAAAAAAACCACAGGATGCTTAAAATGACACAGGTAAGAAATATTCACCGTACTCATTTTTAAAAGGTACCACAGCTGCTAAAAGCTGGTCCTTAAGTTGTTTCCATCCTTGCCAGCAGCAATAACGAAATTTCTCTCGATACACGGCATAAGTACTCCGTGTATCTTAATTTTATTTTTAATTTATTTTTATGAAGGAAAGAAGGCAAGGAGGAACCATCCCCTTTTTTAAAAAGATCCCGTAGGGCTGAGGCTAATCCTCAGGCCTGGGAGACAGCAGGGCCAATCCTCAGCTTCTCCCCCAGCGCAGCCCCTGAGGCGGGGCCACCCCCTCTACCCGCTATTGCCCAGGCCAGGCCTGCCCTGCCCTGCCGGGAGCAGCATACTAGGATTCACCCACCCCCGGGGAACCATCCCAGGCTCCAGCCCACCCCCCAGCTACGCGGCGAGAGGCACTACATGTTCACCTCCTGCGGACTGCGACCGCTTCGCCTTCGCCCCCTCAGATCTGCCGTCCGCCATTTTCCCCCGCCTCCGCCTCCCGCTCTGCGCATGCGCACTCACAGCGCCGCAGCAGCCCCACTGCCCCTTCCGCCGGCCCCGCCGCCGGGGTAAGAAGGGGCCGGCGGTGTGTGCTGAGCGTCTGTTCTGTGCCCTAGGTGTCTGCTGCCGCTCCCGCCGCCGAAGCCATGGCCCCCGCAGCATCAGGTAACTGCCTGCCCCTCGGCAGGGCACGCCGCGACCGTGGAGAGCTGGTAGCGGTCGGGGGGCGGCTCGGCGGGCTCCGCTGCCGAGGGTCAGGTGCCCGCTCAGCCGAGCTTGGGTGCAGCTCCTTGGAAAGGAGCTTTTTTCCTCCGCAGAGCATTGCTTTGCGTTGTTTTTTTTTCCTCATGGGTGACCGTGCCCCGGCTCGAGGGGGCAGCGACTGCCCCCCATCCCGCGGGAGGGGCGGGCGAGCGCTTCGAGGCGAACGTTTCGAGCCTTGGGTGGAGGGTGCTTCGGGCCGCTGCCACGCGGCTTCCCGCGCCTCGTGTTTGTCCGGAAGCTAAATCACATTAAAATACCGGGTAAAAAGCGGCGCGGCTTCTGCGCGCGCCGCCTCGTCTCAGACGGCGCCTCCCGACCGCCGGCGGCGAGTGAAAACCGGTGCCAGTGTGGAGGAGAGCGCAGCCGGAGGAGGAGAGCTCCCTGCTCCAAGTGGGAAGCTGCCCCGGCGTTCCCTGTGCGCCCCTCGTGGCGCCGGAGCCCTGCGGGCAGAAGTGTTGGGCGGTTGTTCCGCCCTTGCTGCCCGGGGGAGGGGGGAGCCTCATCACACTGCCAGCAGATGCGGGCTTGGCGGGGGTTCGCAGGCTGCGGCGCGGGGTCCTGCTGGGTCTCGCTTTGCAGAGTATAAAGTATGCGGACTCGGTGGGCTTACTTGCAGGATTAAAGCATTTATTTCAATCTAAAACTTTATTCATTCATCCATTGCTTATTTCTTTAGACCTGAAACTTGGTAAAAAAGTTAATGAGGGTAAAACAAAAGAAGTGTTCGAGCTGCCAGATATGCCAGGATGTGTTCTCATGCAGTCAAAAGACCAAATAACAGCGGGAAATGCGGCCAGGAAGGACCGAATGGAAGGGAAGGCTGCCATTTCCAATACAACAACTAGCTGTGTGTTTCAGTTGCTGCAAGAATCTGGTAAGTATTTCAAAGGTAGAATATATGCATGTGTATTACAGATCTTGTTAAAAAATGGTGCTGTTTTTGGCTCCGATGTTTGGGGAGGCGGGGGAGAAAAGAGGGTTAGGGTCTCTTCTGTTCCTTTTTACACTTTTTCTTCTGGACTCCAGAGCTGGATGGGTGACTTGTTCATTTATAACATGAGAGTATCCAAAGTAATATTCCAGTAGCAGATAACACTACAACAACTTCTGCTTGTTTGGACACACCCCTCTACTTCTGTCAGTTATTCCCTTCCCCCGAGTTCCCTTCTCTGGATGCATCTCACCTTTTTTACTCCATCTGCCTACAAGTCACTGCTAGCTAGTGGCACTACCAGACAATGTATGTAGCTGTGTGAAACTCGTGTATGAATGTTAAAATTAGAGTATCTTTTTATAGCTTTTCTCTCTCAATTGTTTATGCTGTATCAACATAAAGGTTCTGCACACTTTGTACTTAAGCATGCATTTACAATGTGGTCTGCATTTATTGGTCTGTATTGAATGTTACAGAGAATGTAATATTTCCGCTAAGAGATTCAAAGTGTTTCTGATGCTAGAAGTGAGCTTTCATAAGGTATGTAACTAACTTGAGTCACTCAAGGTTTGCACCACACTTCCAAAACCGGAGCCAGTGTTTTGCTTTGAGAAAGTATCTTGAAGTGCTTTGACTGAGAAGTTTGAAAGTTGCAAAGAGGAATTTGCAGTATGTTGAGCTGCAAACAGTACTGTAATACAGGCACCAGTAAATTAGGTTAAGATGTTACAGCTGCATGCTCAGTACACTCAAAGCATTTGCACAAGCATTGTTTAAGTACCAGATGAGTTACTTTAAAACTTGTATTATCTTGTATTATTTTGGATGAAGCACTCTACAGACAGATAGGAACAGCCTCATGCTTGCAGGCCCTTGTTCTCATGGGGGACTTCAACCACCCTGATATCTGTTGGAGGGATGCTACAGGCCGGCACAAGCAATCCAGGAAGTTCCTTGATTGTGTGGAAGACAACTTCCTTCTGCAAGTAATAGAGGAGCCGACAA
>JAOEHX010046180.1:0-13002 GCA_025448015.1 Bolborhynchus lineola | reverse complement strand
AGCAGTGGTTTGTGTTATACCTTAGTTACTGGACTGTTCTTATCTCAACCTGTGGGAGTTACATTCTTTCAATTCTCTTCCCCATCCCCCTGGGAGCTGGGGGGAAGAAAGATGGGGGAGCGAGTGATTGGCCTGAGTGTATTACAGCTGGGCTTAAACCGCAATACCAACCCACGTCAGTCATCCTATACTCTTCTTGGTATGAAAAGTTACCTTGCAGGAGGCATATTGGTCCACCTGACCTCTGCTTTTAAGGTGTAAGTCTGTGTTCTCCATCTTTTTCCATAGCTGAGAAGCAAGAAGAGGAGATCTGGTAATGAGCTGCTTTGTACAGCCTCTCTCCTTTCTAAGCGCCTTCAGATAAAAATAGAAAGCAGCATTGGGGTTATACATCTTCCCTTGGCTAACTAGACAAGGATCTTAAAGCTGGTCTTTCCTGCTGTAATGACCTGGGATGGGACCTCATCTCCAGCCTACCAAAGATGTCTTCAATGATCCTATGAGTAAGGTACTTAGTCTGACTCTATCTCCTATGTTTGCTCATGTCTGTCTATTCTATACCATTTTCAGGGTATCTTTCCTCTTACTATGTTCCTCTTCAGTGTCCAGCACAATGAGGTTTTGAGATTTGATGTAACCTCTATATATTATTTGTCTACAGATTATGAATAATGAGAGCATATTTGTCATGCAATGGAAATGATTGTAGAATACAAGTTAAAGGATGAAGACAAGTCCTTATTCTTCTTTAGTTCTTGTAATGCGGTTTGAGGAGAAACTAAACATCTTTTGTGGGGGACTGGAAAATAACATTTTTATCCTCAAAGAACAGCAGTTCTGCAATCTGCTGTTTACACAGTGAAGAGGCAGTAGTCCATCCATTTTGTATCCAGTTATCTATATCCCACCAAATATCCTCACAAGTTCTTCTCCCTCAGACTTTTGCTTGTGTTGTCTCTGGTTAGTGGATGAATTTTATTGGTTTAAAGTGGTTTGGGGAGAATCTTGTAAATATATAATGTTGGAATATGCATAACTATTTTTCTTAATAGAAGAGCAGTCTGCCTTAGGGTTGTAAAGCTGTATAGTTTTTAGTCATTCTGGTGAGTGTGTTGATATACAAGTGATGAGATTGCCTGGGCTGATACCTCATTTTCTGTTCAGGATCTGAGTTTCATCTTCAACATCATCACTACACTGAACAAATGACTGTCATTAGTATGTCTTTGCAGACTCTTCTGAAGAGGGAAACTGTTTTACTTCTAAATTTTAAGGGTTGTTTTTTTTTTATTTTTATGATTAGAGGCAAATGAGACACAAAGCAGGCAAATGAATAGTAGAAGCTGACACAGCTCTGGATAGGCATGGGGATTTGAAGGGATGTCCCACATTTCTCTTTGTCTGTGATCCTTAATGGAAAAAGAAGATAAGGGCAAGAAGATCCTATTGTACTGGGAAATGCAGCCAGGGCACTCAAAAATCTAAAGCTCAGATTCACAAGTTGTTTAGATATTGAACTCTCACTGAGTTTGATGGGAGATAGGTGACTTAAGCAGCTCTGCAGACATGAGACCATCTTCATCAACCCAATGTAAAGCCAAACTCTGGTAAATCAACTACTGAATAATTTTTGGTCTGACTTTCTGTATTTTGGTGGCACTAAATAAAGAACAGATATTTTGCCATATTACACCAATATGAATTACCTTATTTTTTTTTTTTTGAGCAGTCACAGAAACAAGAGGATACCTGCAATGTAACTGATAATATATTAAGTCACACAATTACAGGTTTACAAAGTCATTGTAATCCCAAAAATGCATTACAGTATTGAGAATTCCTAGGCAATAGCTGATTTCATGTGTTCTCCCTGCTTTCTTGCATGAGAAGCCCTGTATAACACTTCACAAGGGAACCTTCTGACCATGATATTGGCATGCTTATGGCAGAGCGAGAAAAAGCCTCACTCAGGTAAACACATTTATAGCAGAAGCAGTAGAGAGGAAAAGGTTTTTTGTGGAGGGATCATGAAGGGAAAGGAACAAGATAAACATTATCAGGTCCAGAAATTGCTCTAAGAGAGGTGTTTAAGGAATGGTGAAAGTTGTTCGCTTGTACACCCAGCACCAGCGCTGAACTATTTAACGCTCTCAATTTACTGCACAAGGGCAGCCTGATTTGAAATTGAGAAGCAATAAATAACAGCAAGCAGGTAACTAAGCCACATTCTTAGATGATATAACGTCAAGCGACTGTTGATTTCAGTAGTTGCCTTGGTTTTCACCAGCAAAAAAACCCCAAAAAACCTATCTACATAATTTAACAAAGAAGCTGAGTAGGATTTACATTTTGTTAGCTGTTTTGCAGAAATCTATTAATCCCTAACTGAAATACAGTGTCCATTGTGTAAGTAAAATGGCTCCATAAGGAGACCATCCTGCCACAAAGATATAGTACTTAATAAATAAAACAGCCAAAGCATGTGAAGAAAAAGGTCCCTGAACAAAAGTTTTAGATAGCAAATGAAATGCATAAGAGGATTAATATCTGCTCTTCTTTTAAATTGTTCATGCAAGTTTATAATTCATATTGATATGTTCCATTTAGGAATGGATTGGGACTATATGGTTTATGATAAATGGTTATTCAATTTAAAGTAATAATGGGTTACATGCATCGATTTGATTGTATATGATTTCTTGTGCACCCAGTGGAAAATACTTCCTCTTCTGTTTACAGATGCTATCCAATCACCTGGTTTTCCATTTGGGTAAATCATTTGCCTCTGAATCGGTCTCTTTATTTATTAGTAGTAAATATTCTATCATCGAATAACGGAATCATAAAATGTTTAGGGTTGGAAAGGACCTTAAGATCATCCAGTTCCAACCCCCTGCTATGGCCAGGGACACCTCACACTAAACTATGTCACCCAAGGTTTTGTCCAACCTGCTCTTGAACACTGCCAGGGATCGAGCATTTTTTGCCTCTTCTCTGGGCAACCCAGTCCAGTGCCTCACCACCTTCATAACCCATTCCAGTGCCTCACCACCTTCAGAACTTCTTCCTTATATCTAACATAAACTTCTCATGCTTAAATTTAAAAACAATACTCCTTTTATTACCACTATAGTCCCGAATGAAGAGTCCTTCCCCAGCATCCTTGTAGGCCCCCTTACAATATTGGAAGGATGCTATGAGGTCTCCATGCAGCCTTCTCTTCTTCAGGCTCAACAGCCCCAGCTTTCTCATCCTATTTTCATACGGGAGGTACTCCAGTCCCTTGATCATCCTCATAGCTTGCCCTGGACTTGCTCCAACAGCTCCATGTCCTTTTTATGTTGAGGACACCAGAACTGTACGCAGTACTCCAAGTGAGGTCTCGTGAGAGAAGAGTAGAAGGATAGGATCACCTCCCTCAACCTGCTGGTCATGCTCCCTTTTGATGCAGTCCAGGACACAGGTGGCTTTCTGGGCTGTGAGTGCATGGTGCCAGCTCATGTTCAGTTTCCCATTGACCAACACTCCCAAGTCCTTCTCTGCAGAAGATCAGTTAAACTATTTAGTTTGCTACAGTCTTGTACAAAGACTTTTAGAGAAACAGGTCAATTGTTGATCTTAAAGCAAAGCATATTATTTGGAGAAGGTTAATAGTAACAGAATGAAGAATCCTTGAGGCATTATGTGCATTTGATAACAGTCTATCAAAAACAAAATTTGGGAATTGATGCAGTACTTTTTAAAATTATGGCAATGCAATTCATTGCTGCTTTTTGAACATATCATTCAAAGCAGAGTGACACCGATCAATTAATTATCAACCATGCATAGTACAAATAAATCAAATGGAGGAAAACAAGAAAAAAAAAGCCTATTAGTAAAATCCAGTGTGAATGAATGCATAACTTTTTAGCTGTTCTAATAGAAAAGTGATGGTATTGGTTGAATTATATACCAGTGACTTTCATATTTACTAAACAAGCAAGAAACTGCAAAAAAACTCTCCTTGACATTAACAGCATGCACTATACTCAGTGCTTAAAATATGTATTTATATGAATATTTAGGTTACTTTGACCTTCAAAGATTTTAATTTAGCTGGAAAAATGTATAGTTGAGTTTTAAGTATTATTTGGCTTACAAGGAGAGATCTGAAAAATCTGTTTCACACCCAAGCATACAGTTTGTGTTTGTAGTGAAGACAGAACAAGAACAGTGATGTGAAATGAGGTACACCGACGCTTGGTTGCTTTCCAGTCTGCTACATGATTCTTAGTTATTATTTTTTTAAAAAAGTGCTAGATTGAAATGCCACTGTGTGAAGTGATTTATAAACACAGGTGCATAAAATATAGATTAACAGAAAAAGAGGTTGCTTTCTCTCCCCAGGCTTCTTAGCCTAAAGGGCTGTAATGCAAACTATCTTTCTGCTCTTACACTAGTTGTACAAAACAAAAGGTAAAATAAATCAATGAGTTTTTATTGCTTTATCAATTTACACTAAGTACTTTGGTTTCAGCAATGACAGGATTTTATTTGTTTGATTATGGGTAGGGCATTAATCTGAAACTATGTTTTGAATGTTTATATATGCATGTATATGATTGCATTTAAACATGGCTAATTATTTGCAGAAAGGGATTTGCACTTTTATTTAATGTGCTCTACATGAACCACTCCTTCACCCGTAGTATAAAATGAATAGCTGAGTGCTTTAATGCTACCAGGAGGTGATTAAGAAGCTATAACTGCTTCTTAGACCACTGAAAACCCAAAGATGAAATTTCCTTACAGCTTTTTCCCCACCTACTTTTAAATAATAGCCAAAAATATCTTAAATTTGAAATGTAATATTTACTGGCATAACGCCTTTTCTTCTGTCTGAACATGCAGTGGATTTTTTGTTGCAGTTAAGCTGAGGTAGAAAACCAACATCTGAAAAAATTTGAAAGTGTTATCATTTAAGATACAAAAGGCGTGGGGATCAGAAATTGCCAATTAGATGCTCACACTCAAAAATATACATGCAAGATGTATATTAAACTATGTAAACTATGTAAATGATGCAGATATTTGAATACTATGTATATATATATATGAAAAATATATTTATTATGTTTTATAATTTAGGGATTTAATTTAAGGATTTCAGCTGTGAAAAAAAGGCTTGCTCTACTATTATTGTTCTATAGCTGCGGGGAATATTTAATCAGAAGGCAACATGCAGTTCGTATTGTCCCTTTATTTACTCCCTTGAAACCACATTTCCATGTAGGTTGTCAGAATTCAGAAAAGTAGAAGCAAAACCTTAGATATAGACTTTGAAGCATTTTGGGCTTATCAGAATCCAGATTTTGACTTTAAATATATATATTATAATTGCATTAGGGTTTTTTTGAATTCACGTATCTATCTTGAAACTGCTCCGAAGTTGCTGAGCATTGCAAAGTGCTATTTTCAGTCCTAAAAGAATTTTTTTAAACTAAAAAAAATAATCAAAATGTGAGATATCAAAATAATCAAAGTGGTGAGATGGAATGACCCTCCTATAATTTTTGGAGTCTTATGCTTCAGATATTGTTGTTATCCACATGGACTACTCTTGAGTCCTTTGTCTGAGGTTAACATTTTGTAATTATCTGAGCTGCAGACATTAGGTACAGCAAGTGTTTTTCGTCTTGTGTCCAACAAAAGGGTTATATACCAGAGCCAAATGTAACATGGATTTAATTAGAAGCTGAGGGGGGATGACACTGAATGCTTGTGACAGGAATAAATCAATGTTTTGATCATTAGACCTTGTGCAGATTCTGCTGCTGTAATGGAAAACTCGCACATGCTATTTCCTTCAAAACCCTTGACACGACTGTGATATACTTCTCTGGTGTACTGTAACACAGGTTTCTTTGACTTTCACTGTCCCCATTTTGATCCTACTCTGGATTATTACTAAGACAAGAAAAAAAATAATTCTGCTTGCTACAGCAACATGTCCTATAACCCCCAGGCACTACTAGCTCTTCATCAAGTGCTTATGACAACAGTTAAATGTAAATCTACAAGGAAATAAAATGACAGTTGTACTGTACTTAGATTCTGCGACCCTCTGTGTACCACAGAGGTGATGGACCATGTCCCTAGTTAGAGCTAGACTATTTTGTTTCAGCTGAAGGTCTATTCCAGTCATTTTAATTTTCTTCAACGTAAACCCATGCTGCTTTTGAATGGTGGCTTCTGCCATTAATTATAGCGATGACATTGAATTCACTTGGGGCAAGGCGGATACTTTGTCCATCATGTGCAAAGGATAATGTGTCTTTTTCAGTGGGATGTATGTGTTGGGCTAAGGGGCAGTAATTGATGGCTTATTTCTCTATCTCTTACAGGTAGCTGTTTCCAAATGGAAATGAGCACAAGTGAAAAAATTTCCTGTCTTCAGTCTCTAATCTAGGTATGCAAAATCAGCTGCACTTCGAGAGACAAAGCAGCCGTATGTCTCAAACTGTGCAAGTATATAACTGTGTGCTGAAAACAGCATGTGAGGTTGTGTGTCTGCACCTGTATGCATTTCTCCATGAGATAAGTCTCTTCTCCCACTGGCACAAACAGCAGACAATATGATTATGGAAACAGTTAACTCCTCATTACCCATGAGTGGAATATTTGTGTTGTCTATTCTTAAGGCCAAGTTTAAAAGAAATCAAACCTTTTACCCTTTCATTAGTACAGCCTTGATTCAAGCATAATGTTCACATTCTCAAAATTCCATTTCAATAAATATACTCTGGTTTTAAAACCTAACTTACACACATTTTACTACTGATATTCTTTACTGAATTTGTCTTAATCCAGAATTTTTGTGGTTAAATTCCAAGTTGTTTGTAGTTTTCTTTTAGTGTGGCTCTCTCCTAGTGTGACAAGTGTGAAAACCTCCTATCACACTTGTACAGATCAGGACAGTTAATACCAATACTGTTGCTTTATTTCTGACGTACACTGCCTTTTGTACTCATGTGCATGCCTTGAGGCCTAGATTTTAATGAAAAAGGAAATTACAGTAAATCATGAAGGTAGCCAGTAGAAAGAGGTCTCTCTTGCTTCTTGATAATGTTAACTACATGCTTCGTGCATGTATTCAACTCTTCTATGGAAGAAACTGTTATGGTTTACACATAAACAGTTTTTCCTGTACGCTGTACTCTGTCTTGGCCAAAGTGGGCTCTGGAGTTCGTATTGGAGGTGGAAAAAGCAAGCCCACAACTTCCCAGTAAATATGATCCTTGGGCCTACAAGTGTGCTAGGGAAGGACTATTCATTAGGGACCGCAGAGATAGGACAAGGGGTAATGGATTCAAACTTAAACAGGGGAAGTCTAGGTTAGATATAAGGAAGAAGTTCTTTACTGTGAGGGTGGTGAGGCACTGGAATGGGCTGCTCAAGGAAGCTGTGAATTCTCCGCCCCTGGCAGTGTTCAAGGACAGGTTGGACGGAGTCTTGGTTTACATGATTTATTGTGAGGTCTCCCTGCCCCTGGCAGGGGGCCTGGAACTTGATGATCTTAAGGTCCTTTCCAACCCTGACTATTCTATGATTCTGTGATTGTATGATTGTGGGTTTATAAATTGCTTCATAGTATCAGTTTATCTTCTGGATTCACGGAGTAAAGAGTATATGTCTGTTTTAAAGGAAACAGCTTGTGACTGGCATACAGAATCTTTATCAATCCAGCGGTTGTGGCCTTTTAGTAGAATTTCAATTTGACACAGACTTGGAAATTATGAAAATATTCTATAGTGTCTGCAACACTGAAAAGGTGAAGATGAAATCAGTACTGGAAGTGTATGTAAACCACAAAGTTACATGTACATAATTACATGCAACTATTCCTCATGTATTAGAAATAACTCATTTTTTTTTTCTATGTAAGTATTTATAGTAAAGCCATTAATGAAGCTGTGGAATTAATTTTGTCTAGATTAATCTCATCATCTACATCATAAAAAATGCCAAGTATATCTATTTTATGCCAACAAGTTTTAGCTGAGTTATGACACTTCAGACAGATGACACCCTTCAGAACCCACCTCTGTCTCTGGAATCAATTCAGAAACTTCTAGACCTCAGGTGCGATACCACAGTGCTTAAAAGTCCATTTATTTTCTCATTTTTTTCTGAAACAATTGTATTTGCTTAGTTTTGGTGTTCTGTTTTAATATTAGCATTAGCATTAATATTGGTATTAATATTATTTCTTCTCTCCAGCTGTCTTCTTTAAATTCAATATCCGATTCCTGCTGGTACCTTCTTTTTTTTCATTGTTGTAAGAATACCCACTCACTCACCATTTCACTTGTGAAGAAGCCACACAAAAGTTTCTGACTTTGTGCCAGCTCTCTCACAGCTGCTCATCTACTTTCTGCGGAGATAATGGAAGTGTTCGTATTAAGATCATTTAATGTCATTGAACTGTTTGATGCATTAGGAAAACAGAAACACCCATGAGCATGCAAGATCTTATTGAAATGTAGGGGGGCATGAACTTTAACTGCTTTTCTTATCCCATAACATTCTGTTTGGGCTTTCTTGCACTCAACTCTGGCATTGTGGTCTTGAGCTACTGTGGAAGCTCCTATGTTGGACTTGAGTAATATCATCAGTATGCTACTTTTAATGTTTCTGTGAAATCAAAGAAGTTCCATTAGATACATAAGTCCAGAAATTTGATACACAAAATTGTTAAAAAGTTTTATTCGGGTTGTTTTAATGAGATCTTTAATCTAAAAATATGTGACATTTTACAAATTTAGCCCAGAAAGCTTACTGCAACTTTTAAAACTATATGTAGCCTAACATGTATTTATCACAAATGCCAAAATAGCTGATATTAAGAGCAAAGTTAAGTAAATGACTTGATTCTTGATCCCTAGAGCTAATAAAAACTTCAGAAGCAAAAAGGAATTCCATGGAAGTGAGAGTCACACATTTGAAATAGAAATGTAGCTTATCAATTAGAAGGCCTTAGATAAACGTTATGTTTTCTTTAAATCACATTTTCTTAGCTCTTTTCTTGTCCAGCAACAGTTTTATATCATAGTAAATCCTCTGATTTTGATAGTGTGATTCAGGTTATAACCTTTCTGTAGTCTTGTACCGAATCATTTGACTATTGATTTACGACATGCTGGAGTGCCTGAATGGAGACAATTATTTTGGGGAGGAAGGCTAACAGAGATCCATCCTTCAGTTATCAGCAGTGCTCTAAATGAAACAGCACTAAGCAAGTCTGCTTGCAAGCTAAGACCATGTCACGCACTGTTACTATAATTAAGCAGAAGTATTTAAATACATTAAACTGAGGTACTGTCTTTGTCAGTTCCTGAAGTTCTTATAGTTCATATTTTATCCTCTTAACTTTTCGTTCCTTTTTTTGCTTGTTTTGTTGGGGTTTTTTTCCTTGTTGGACAGAGCCTTGGGTGGCATGGTTTAGTAGGAGGCATCCCTGCCCATAACAGGGGGGTTGGAACTAGATGATCTTAAGGTCTTTTCCAACTCTATTCTATAACTCTGTGATTCTATAAATACCTCTCCCATATTTGGAGGACCCTGAAGAAATGCAAAAAACCCATACAGATCTACTGAGAACATCTCAGCAGCTTGTAGTGAGAGTGGAACATAATTGGTTCTCAAGTACTGTCCTCCACTTGAACAATGCTCTTCACCTGCCAGCAATGGCTATTAATTACATGCAGAAAATGCTTTTAAATTTAACATGATTAGGCAATTAACTGAAGTTAAAGATGAGTAAGAAAGTGGAATGGAAGCTTTAGTATTTGTATAACCAATGCAATACTAAAGCCTTGGAAAGAACAAGCCTTCAAACAAGTCCACAGCTAGTTGTAACTCTAAGAAAATATTTGTGGAGTCTTTACAGTGTCCTGGTTTTACTTCTTTAAATCAGTTGAGTCAAACAAAATAATTCAATGGACACCTTGGTATTTCAAAAGGTCATTTCTGCACCTGCTAAATCCACAATGCCATCTTGTTTGACTTTTATACAATCACCTTTATGTTTTTCCTCCTCCTGCCTGTTGGGAAGATATCTCTGTAAACAACTGAAAAATGTTTCTTTTATCCTTCTCCAAATTCCTCCTTCAGTTTCTTACTCAGTGGAGTTCTTTGAAAACAAAACAAAGTAAAAATTTAAGTCTCCTGGTATGCCAGGATCAGCCATATCTCATTTCTTTCTCTTTGTTCCTTGTCTGCTTATGTTCATCTTTTGTTTCAGATCTTATATTTAGATTCTGAGCTCTCCTAGATAAGAGTTGTCTATTTTTGATCCATGTTCAGTGCTGAACGTTAACGTATTGCAAATAAATAACACTAATGATGTACTGCTAAAGTATGTCAGAATACGCTACTGCTGTACTCAGTTAATCTAGCTGCTGAGTCAGCAGATGTAGGCATCATTGCCTGTCACTATGTGTTGCATCTTGATGGGTTGGAATCTATGAAGTTTTATTCAGTAGTTTACAAAGCCTGTTCAGAGTTAAAAAATCTTTTTCTTAATGTACTGTGGAGTTTGCAAACTGCTGCACGAAATACCCAGAGCTAATGATTTTCTTTTTAGAAATGTCAAATTTTCAAAAGCTATTTCAATTTTTATTTCTATTTGGTTTTAGGAGGGAAAAAATATCAATGTGAGAAGAAACATATGGGAAAAAATGTATTTTCAATGTATTTAATAATGTGATTTTGATTTTTCTGAAAGTAAGTTCTAACATAATTTTGAAATACTCTTGTATTTTTGAATTATGGAATTATAACAGCACCTTCTGAAAGAAAGACAAAGAGATGTAGACAGTACCTGTTAATTAATTTAATTTTGCCACAGTGAAATTTAGGAAAATTATTGAGGTCCTGATATTTGATTCTATTTTGGAATCTTAATTAATAATCATGTCATAAGGAGATAATTTCCCACTTGACTTTATGAATATTAATCTTCAAAGCACCATTCTCAACTCCAACCTTTGTTTTAACTGTGTCTACTACATCAGTGGCTATTTCCATATTGTATTCAATATGATATTTTTAAAAAGCAAAACCTAAATACAGAAATATTGTATTGTTTGTTTGTGACTTTAATTTAATGTATCTATTTTTTTTACTTCATTAGGTAACAAATTGATTCGCATGTGTCCTGGCTTCAGCAGTAGCAGTCATTTTTTCTCCTTCTTAGTAGCTGATACAGTGCTGTGTTTTTGACTTTCACCTGGGAACAGCACTGATAACACCAATGTTTTTAGGACTATGGCTGCCATTCTCCTTGGCCCAAATGTCTACAAGGTTGTTCCAGAAATGAGTCCCATTGTCTGACTCAATTCTCTCTGGGGTGCCGTGTCATCACAAAATCTGTTTCTCAAGGCCCAGGGTAGTATTCCAGGCAGTGGCGTAGGGCACAGCGTATGTTTCCAAACATCTAGTGGTTGCTTCCACCATGTTAAGCACATGGCATTTGCCATTAGGGTTGGTGGGAGTGTGATATAATGAATCTGCCAGGCCTCCCCATAGTTGTATTTCAGCCATCATCTTCCATACCAGAGAGGCTTTAACCATTTAGCTTGCTTAATTGCAGCACATGTTTCGCACTCATGAATAACCTGGGCAACAGTGTCCATTGTTAAGTCCACCTCTCGATCACGAGCCCATCTGTATGTTGTATCTCTGCCCTGATGGCCTGAAGTGTCATGGGCTCACCAGGCCAGAAATAATTCACCCTTATGTTGCCAATCTAACTCCATCTGAGCCACTTCAATCTTAGCAGCTTTATCCACTTGGTTGTTCTGGTGCTTCTCAGTGGCTTGACTCTTGGGTACATGAGCATCTACATGGCATACCTTCATGACCATGTTCGGCACCCGGGAGTGATATCTTGCCACAGTGCAGCAGCCCAGACAGCTTTACCTCTGGGTTGCCAGTAGCTCTGCTTCCGTTGCTGCAACCACCCCCATGAGTCAGTATAATGTACTGGCCACTTTTCTTCTTCAGCAATGTTCAAGGCCAGCTGGATGGCTTTCACCTCAGCAAACTGACTCGATTCACTCTCTCCTTCAACAGTTTATACAACTTGTCACTGGAGACTCCATACAGCTGCCTTCCATCTCCGATGTTTTCCCATAATATGTCAGGATCCATCAGTAAACAAGTCATACTGCTTTTCACTTTCTGACAGTGTGTTATATGGTGTGGCCTGTCTGTTGCTGTCAAAGTTTGAGTAACTACTGTACTTGTTGGTGGGGCTGGTGTAGCTGCTGTGCTTGGAGCTGGAGTAGCTGTGCTGTCTGTTGCTTCACCATCAGATCTAGGGAAATTTTCTTCCTTTTGAAGGTGCTGAATGATGTTGAATAGGGCTCTGTAAACATAGGCCAAGTCCCAGCACGTTGACATGATTTGTCCCTCTCTGGTATGACCAGAATGATCACACACCTCATTTAAGTGCTTTACTAATTTTTTCCAGATTTTGCACTTGTTCAGTGGTGAAGTTTCAAAGTACTGGAGGGGCCCACTGGCCTAGATACTTGCCCATACTATACCACACACCCTGCCACTCATGACTGCCCAGCCTCAGGGAAAATCTCTTGGTCCTCCTATATCGTCGTCTAACCTTAGGCAAGGCCTAAACCCTACTCTGGTTAACTTTCAACATCAGACAAAATGATCACGGGTAAAACACACTCTGTATGTGTGCCAACATGGTGATCCCCATCACAACCAGCAAGCAGGTCTCAAGGGTACTCAAAGGCCATTCAAAACCTTCAGAACTCTCAAATGATGCTGTAACCAGTCTGTTGGGGGGGTCTGAGAACTTAATGGAATGTCTCCTTCATGGGTTCACCACCCAAGGAGGGGAAAAGAGATGTGTAACTGCTAAACACTTCTATAATGTATCTCCCAAAGTACAGAGGTGGTGACCACACTGCGAGTGCAAGCCAGATCAGTTTC